>JAVJIF010024698.1:0-101753 GCA_038442645.1 Agave tequilana | reverse complement strand
ACAAAAGAATTAGACTATGCACACACATCGTATGGTATCTCTTTCAAACAACATATGTAATTCTATCAAGGCAATGAGCACTCAGGAGGTAGGCCTTGTGGAAAGCGTTTCAAATCAGTGCAGTAGTTTAGATCATGTACTTCTGTTGCACTTCTTTCATCTTCTCTTGGCTTGCACTATCCAATTCTTGGTTGAACCAGCTATTGCTTGATGAGCCACAGTTTGATTTGCCCGATGACCACACACAAGCATCAGTGTTGAATCCCCTATAGGATGCAGTGAAGGGAGCTTGAGTCCAATCGTCTTCACAAGCCCACCCCTTGTTGCCCAATCCTCAGCATCCCACAGGCTTGAGTAGAGCCTCATCGCCTGATCCTTTTGGAATGCAATGCCATTGGCCTCATGGTTCTTGAAGTCTCTGATGGGACGCCATCGACTGAGAAACTGTACGACGAGTAATACATAAAAGCATATTTAGTAAGCATCAAAGTGAAATTAGCTACAATATTTAGATAAAATAATATGATTCAACATTTCTTAGCTTACATGATATGTTGTGGATTCCATAGGATTGAATAGGTGTGGAAGTCCGCTCTCGGATCAAACCAAAGGTAGAACTGCTGCTCCCTGTTTCCCTTCCTTGAGTGAACACATTGGTGTGAAGGATGTATGGATCGCCACTGAGGTTTCCAAGGAACTCGAAATCAATCTCATCATGAGTCGGTCCTTGAGATGAGAGCTGTTATACATTTCCAAAGTGAACGTCAGCATCCTAGAATAAGATAACAATTAAAAGATTAATGTATACATGTAAGTGCTAAGGAATTGAAGCTTACATAGTAGGCAGTGACAGTTCCAGCAGAGTTCCCGGGAACGAGTTTGATCTGCATGTCAATCTGGCCAAACAAATACTCATTCTTAGACTGGAAGCCTGAACCAGAGGCCTTGTCAAGTGATAAGGTGAGGAGCTGCCATTTTCCACCAGTATCCTACCGCGACCGTCACCCCAGTGATGTCTAATCTTGGTTGAAGCTGCCGGCAAAGGCAAGTAGCAACGAGAAAGCATGCTAGTATAGAAGCATGCAACAATGTAGCACAAAAAGAAGAAGAAAGACATTGCTAATGAACGAGTAAAGAAAAGAGTGAGGGATTTGATGGGAGCAAGGTCTAGGGGTTTGGAGGGTTTTATATACATGGTGAGTGGAAGAGAGTTCTGGCTTCTTACTCCTAAGGCAGGCAATTAGAGAATTCCAGGTTATGGGCTGGCAAAGAGCTGTACATGGAAAAAGAAGCGAAAGAAAAGTGAAAGAGAGAGCCAAGTGCTTGATGCTATTGATTGTGTGTGGAATATTCACGCGGTTTCAAAGAACAGGCCGCCTCACCTGATGAGAACCACCGTGCCGAATCCCGTTGACGGTCGATATTTTACTTGGAGAGTTTGCGGACCCCGCTCCAGCTGCTGCATGCTACCACTTGAATAATAATAAGTGCCTACGCTGGGGAGGCAGTCTGAAATCCTGTCATTTTCATTTTGCATCAACTGGATAGTTTTTCATCAGGGGCTGTGAGGCAAGCATAACAACACAGAGCCTGCTTTCATCTTCGGGGAGAGTGAGTTAAAGAGTTTTGATGTTCAGCATGGTGCACACCTGCACCAACCAGTATCTGAAGCTTGATCCCTAGTTCTTTTTAACTTTTACATCTCCTCAAATTGGTTTGTTTTATTTTACCACTCCTTAAGAACCACTTCGTAATTGTAATACCAGAGTTATTTCCAGACCAATGTCACTCTTTTTAACAATTTTATTTGAACTGGTTCTTAAGGGTAATAAGAACCATTATTACAATTATTACAGGTAGGGACCGTAAAATGTGCCAACAACCTAACCCTCAATTTGAAACTAGTCTCCAACGTTCAAAAAGTAATGTTCCTTGTACAATTGGCAACAACTGTTGATGGTCTGAACAAAATGGTAAAAATTTCCTTGACAGTAACTGTTCACTATGTCAATTGATGAATGATCATTTTGTGGGCAAGCCAACCCATATCCTTGAATAATTATGTCACAAAAGCTCTAACATGGAAGCTTCCTCTACTAATATTCGCCTGTTTGAAAGGAAACGAAAAGAAAATAAAGTAAAAGGCTCCACACTTTCAATGATTGAATATCACCCAGAAACACTTGAAGAAAAAAAATTGAAAGTATACTTAAAGGTTTAATCACATTAGGCATGTAACAAGAAAGTTTCCCACCCCACTATAGTATAGAAAAACTCATAAACTTGGGATTTATCAATTAAGGTTGTCTGCATCATTTTAAATTTCTTTTGTTCAATATGTTGAATTCTGAAGATCTCAAGCAACTGTCTTCATGAACAAGGGGGCAAAGGATATATTTCCACAAAAGAAATCTATTATATTTAAAAATAACAAAAAATTAATGCTGACGTGAAGTCCTAATCTAGGTGATACATTACCCAAATTTTCTTTTTTTTCCTTATTTGTAATGTTGCTGTTTTAGTTAGTAAAACCTTTTCTAGACAATGTACATCAATTATGTTATTTGCAGAAATTGTGTCACATGACTAATCATTTGGGCGTAAGATCAAAGAAGAGATATAGCTATCGTGGCGTCATATCTATCATTGTGTTAATGATTACTTATTGTATATAATACACTACAGAAAGTATATACAATTTCAAGATCTAAGTAACAAGTATACAGCTACACAAAGAAAAGTATGGAACTCTTAATATGTGAGATACTGGTTCTTCGATGAAAATGTGAGATCGGATCGTGAAACATAGAACATGAGATGTGGCATCATTGTCAAATAAGAATAACAATTTACCCTACAAAAGTGGCATTCACACTTAACAGCTGAAACCTTCCTGTCTTCCACCCTCATTCACTACTTTACCACTTCTGTTATAGGCTAAGACTGCTTTTCATGGAAATTTCGATTTAAGAATTCTGCATCTAAAATACATTGATACAAATGCCAAAAAAAGTGAGAAGTGCATCATTTCAAAATCAAAACAGTAAAATATAGAGATGCCATGCACTTGCATAGTTCTGTATATCTATATGTACCAAATGGTAAATCGAGAACCAAGTTTGCTGTCACCATATAAAACAATAAAGTTATTATTTATATATGCATTCACATTGGACGTGTCATGTATCAAGAGATCCATAAAGTGAATGTGCAGTGCAATGTATCTACAGATTCCAGAATTCAATTATGCTACATTAGAAAAGTAAATGAAAGTTTTGCCAATGTAGCAATTATACTACAAACGTGTGTTTTTCTCAATGTAAATATTAGACTCATAATGGCAGTGGTTTTAAAAACAAAACAAAAAAAAAAATAGAAATAACCATGTGAACATCACAATAGCTAAAAAACATGAAAAAAAATTCAGTTTTGACTATTTAATAATAACATCCCCAGAATTCTCTGAAATAATAATAATAGTAGTAAGAATAGAAGTGCTAATAGAGGTATCTCTTTGGCTGAATATCCTATAATTGTGTAGAATTCGGAATCTATCATGATCAACTGAATAAACATTCCCTACACATCGTGAATCCAACTAAAGTAATTGAGATACGGTCTCACCAGCCCCGTCACAACTCACTCCAAATGCTGAACTTGAGCATCAACTTTCTAATTGCAGGTTTGCATGCAGCAATTAGCTAATCTTATAAAAACTACTTTAATTCCTATGTATAAGAAATGCCTAAGAATCGCATTCCAGGCAACTGGAGACACAAAGGCCAAAATTCCAGAGGAAATCCGGGATCTTTGTGTTTTGATTTTTGTCCTTTAGAGATTTGGTATGTAAATACACTATAGGCAATCATTTCCAAATCCCTAGCAGTTTATAGGAAATGGCAAGGCCGGAGGAGGATACACACACACTACACACAGACAAACAAAATGCATCCAAACATAATAGGATAAATGAATGGATTAGCATGAAAGAGATCTATTTTGTATTTGCATATTCTATTTTAAGGAATGGGGATCAAGGTGAAAAGTTTAGTTCCCCCAGAAAATGATCAACTTCATAGCTATAAGTGGCTGCATAATGTTAAATTTCATTAGGTATCACCTTGGGTTTGAATACTTCAATACTATCTGAAGGACTTGGGGCATCATCCCAAAAGACTAACCTCCTAGGTGGAGCTGCCCAAATCTTTATATACTCAAGACCATCCCCATGTCTAGCA
Source organism: Agave tequilana (assembly GCA_038442645.1). Taxonomy (NCBI): domain Eukaryota; kingdom Viridiplantae; phylum Streptophyta; class Magnoliopsida; order Asparagales; family Asparagaceae; genus Agave; species Agave tequilana. The sequence goes on along the minus strand of JAVJIF010024698.1, from coordinate 97,515 downwards.
AGCTCAACTTTCTTCACAATGGAAGATCAAATGCTCGATCGAGATCCAACTCTTCACTGCGTGGGGGCAGACACGCCTTATGTGAAGTATCAACTACTGTCAGCCACTGCTCTACACTGCATGGGTGGCGACATGCCCATTGCAAAGGAGCACGCCAAATATCTCGCGAGCGAAATTACTTTACAGAGGGCCCATTACAGCGCCTTCTTGCGCCAAGTTGGGGGATCAACAACATCGAACATCATCCACACACGACTAAGTTCGGAATCAAAAACATCGAATATCATCCACACACGACTAAGTTCGGAGCATAGTTCTGATAGGACTTGAGGCACCATCCCAAACGACTAGTCTCCTAGGTGGAGTTCTTAAAATTCTTATATACCCAAGACCATCCCCATGTCTAGCCGATGTGGGGCTATTTGCTCGACCCAAATCCTTACACTATCAACAAATAGCATGCACCCTTGGCTTCATATCGAATATGCCTAGTAAGTCCACCATAGATAATACAAAAATATAAGGGCTTAATGTTGGTCATTGATATAAGAATATGGTAATAACTCAAAGATGAGCTTTGTCTTCCCTCCAACTGTTCATATCAAAAAAGTTTATAGATTCCCCCTTTTTCCTTTTTCTGCTTCTTTCAAAGATGGGTTTTTGATTAGTCACCTATATTGCATATAAAATGTCTTTCCCATATTCACTGTCAAACAAATCATATATTTACTCTTATTTTTGTTTAATAAAATGCAGGCTCATTACCAATGGAGATGGAAAGGAAATGAGCCCAAAAGCCCACTTTAATTCCGATTTAATTAAATTTAAATCTTAATTAAAGATAGAGACAAATATTCAAGAGGATAGAGACAATTTCAGCTGAAGATTAATGCATACCAGGGAGGATCACATCAAATAAAATCAGTTAATTAAAATTTATATTAATCCAAATCGGTTAGCTTGAGGATCACCGAAGATCAGATCAAAATCAGAGATCAAACAGACAAAAGGAAATGAAATCAAACGAGAAATAGTCGCTCCCTGGATGTGGCCATTTGGCCGCATGCAAGCGGCGGAAAGCGGCCAAAGCTGCATTTTCGCGACCATTTGGTTAAGATGCGAGGAGTGTTTTGTTCCCCTATCTTCTTACACCCTCGCCTCTCCATTTCACCTATAAATAATACATTGTTCAGAGGAAAAATGGGACGATCAAGCAGAGAATAGAAGTTAGGCTATTCTGTAGTTTGTAACTTAGATTTTTTTGTTTTCTTTATGTAATTTTTATTTTCTTTATGTAACTGAGAGGAGAGAAGAATTTCATGAAGGAAGGAGAAAGGTGCTTGTACTGAGAGTGACACCGGTGTAAGTAACATATATTCTTTCATTGATATTTAATTGAATTGAAAGTTACTTTTTCTTCTTTATTCTTATTTTTTTCACTTTCTCTTTTGATTTTTGATGAGTATCTAAGTGACTCTAGTAGAATCGGTATAGTCTTGTTGTGTGTTTGCCACCGATATTTCATGATGATGATCTCCTCCTCAAGATTCTGTATCAGTTCATTTTTGTTCGTCTTGATGATATAATGCAAATAGGGATTGAGTTTGATCTTATGGATTATGTATTTATCGCCTCCGAAGTAAGGTAAACGTGCCAACGATCCAAGGTAAGCCATCAATCAAAAAAGGTAAGTATTTCTTTTAGGTTTCCTTTCTTTTAATTCTTTAGTTTAGATCACTACCATCTTCCAACTCTTTTTTTCACTCTTTTTAATTTCTTTATATAAATTAATTTTCTATTTTCTCCATCTACTCCAACCTACCACTTTCACAATTTAACATAACTTATTTTTCTTTTCTTTTAAAGAACAAGAGAAGCTTTCTTCTCTGTTCTTGGTGTACAGGTTTAACAACAAGAAATTTTTTGCTTAGATTTCTGTTTTTCTTAAGCACAGGGACAATATTGGCAACCCAGTCTAGGTACTGCTCCTCTCGAATGAAGCCGCATTCGATTAGCTTATGAATTTCGATTTCGATTGCTTCCATGATGTCAGATCAAAACTGTCGTTGTTGTTTCTTAGCCGGTTTAGCATCCGGTTTGATGTTGGGACGATGCATAACCACTTGAGAATCAAGGTCATGCATGTCTTCATAGTTCCAAGCAAAAATGTCCATATACTACCATATAAGGGATATGAGGTCTTATTTCTCTATTGACGATAAGCTTTCGCTAATAGAGATGAGCTTTGGGTGTGTTTAATCACCCACGTCGACTTGGATCACCTTATCTTCAGTCGGATGTTCGTGCTGTTCGAAACGCTTCTCCCATTGAAGATCCAGTTGTTGAGTGTATGGATCAGTATCAAATGGCTTAATGTCTTCGTCTTGCTCCGCCTGACTGATAGATGTCATGTTGGCAAAGAGCTTTTTGAAGACTACCCCCACACTGATATCAGAGTTCCAATTGGACGAGTCTGACGATTGCGATGGTAGGGACTCGTCAGACTCTAATTCTAATTGAGGAGCCGGAGTGACGTATCCCAACCCCCTACGTATGTGGTCGTAATAGTTGGCTGGTTTCCTTCCTGTACGAAGGGTTACAAAGATATGCGTCGCCCTTTACCGAAATTCAAACCATCGCCACGATTCAAGCTGTGACCCATTCTTTTCATCATACGGTGTGCTGACCGCGCGTAATAAAAGAATTGCAGGGGTTCTAAGTCGTCGTCTGATTCCTTAGATGTCGTGGCTTGAGCTTGACTTCTGCTGAATATAATTGGCGACTGGTCCCTTTTAGTAGGCGGAACAATGAAGACAGACCCTTCATTGTCCTCTATATGCATGCATGTCATTTCTGAGATGGGTAAAGGCATGTGCAAGGAACTAATATCGACAGATCTAAATACATCCTTAAGACACAAAGAATAATCAAAAGCAACAGTTTCATTAAGGACCCACTCGCCCTCATTTTTAATGAGATTATTACAATCAAATCATCTAGATACGCTATAATTGGTTCTATACTAAAGATAGTCTGCGTATCTTCTCCTGATTTTGAGTCTGCTTTGTTGCCACAGTCGACGTCATCGGGTAACGATTGCATCACTGACTTGTTATTCTCTTGGTAGAGTAAGGAATCAGTGAAGTAATTCTCCACTCCTTCAAATGGCTGCATTTCAGCAAAAACTGTTCAGACCATAGCATCATCTCTCACGTATTTGAAGCACTGGTGCAACATAGAGGGGATGATCCAGTTGGCATGGATCCACGGTCGTCCGAGTAAGAGATTATAAGATGTGTCAGCGTCAATAACATAGCACGTCACTTCTAATTTCAAGTCTTCAATTTGGCATCAAAGACAAATCTTACCTTAAGGGTGACTACTCCCGACGTTGAAGCCATAGATGATTGTAGTGGTGGTGGATAGCTTGCTGAGTGGGATATCCAGGATGTAGAGAAGCCTCTTCGGGATGATGCTAAGAGCAGACCCCAGATCGACTTGGATCCTTTCGATTCACGTAGAACCAATATACCCAGTGTAGTATAGAGAGTTGTCGTGCTTATTATCTTTGATGAGCATATCCTCAGGAGTGAAAGTGATGGATGGCACATGTCGCTGTACTCAATGACATTGGGGACATGGAGTCCCATCGTCATTAGTAAGGATTGCTGGTACTTGTGTCAGAAAGGACTCTAAGTCAACAAATGCATCCCTAAGCGCCTCTCTTGTCTCCTTAGAGAGGCGAAGTAGCTCATGCAGAGTGATATGAGTTGAGATATTGGCAAGTTGTGCCAATATATCAAAGCGGAAAGGAGCGTTGAGCCCCTTTAGAGGGTCCTTCTTCAATGATTTGTCGAATGACCTCCTTTTGCTTCCCTTTGTCTAGAGACAGGGATGGTGCAAAGCCTAAATAGGTGCGGTTGTTCCCGACGTCGTTGGCTACTGTGTCTCGTCAGGGGTCAGATTGTACTGTCGCAAGTACTATTTTTCAGACCGGGTGCTTAATGGCTGAGAGATGGCGGGTATGCTGCTAAGGCAGGCTTCTCTTCTTCTTAGTCACTGAAAGAAGTAATAGTCATAATGTCATCATCCGCCGTGAGGGAGACGACGTTACATGACTTGCCTTTGAGCTTGGGTTTGCTGGCTTCCCATTGCTCATCTTCGACTATATCTGGATAGACCAACATGATCTCTCCAGATCTTATTGTCATCAGAACGAGGCCCTTGGCTTTTTGCTTTTTCGCCATTTGGTTGCCAATGTCCAATCAGGCTTTAGGGATTGGGGTCAATCCATCTTGGATTGTCATCTTTGGGAAGATCCCCAAATTGAGAGTCACCATGTTGGCGGTGACTTTCTTCTGCTCAGACTTGAGAGTCAGAACTCTTGCATCCACTAATACTTGGATCTTATCCTTGAGTACGAAGCATCTGCTAGTGGGATGATGCACTATTCTGTGAAAGATGCAGTAGTTGGGATCGTTTGTACTTCCCATCTCTTCAGGTCATCGGACTTCAAGTAACTTGAGCTTGTTACCTTTGTGCAGTAGGTGAAAGATGATCACCACCTGTTCATTTTAGAAAGAATATTATCTCGACAGAAACTTAAATTCCTTATTGTTACTAATGTCACTCCTTTTCTGGTTTTGTGGAGCTTCCCCAGACAACTCAGCCGCCATGTTTTCTTTCCCCTTAGACTGGGAAGATCGGACTGCATCTCGCTCCTTTGTGTTGACCCTCCCATTTATTTTTGGACACTGAGGGCTCTAACTTTTTAGCTGATTTCTCAGCTATCTCTGCTTGTTCGATGAGCTCCTTCCAAGTATTAGCTTTAATGGCTCCTATGTGAACTTTTACTCGCTCGAGAAAGTTGTGTCGGCACGTTTGAAGCAACATCGGCAAGGGCATGCCTGCAGGGCATATGAGAGAGAGATTGCAGAACCTCTCGATGTATTCCCGCACAGATTCTCCTTCTTTCTGAACCGTCAAAAGGAGCTTATCCATGGTCACCTCGGTATCATCCTCGTAAAATCAAAGGCTTTTGAACCAATCAACCCAATAGTTGTTGGAGTCATTGGGAAGGCTTTTGAACCAATCAAAGGCTACCCCCTTAAGGGTGCCGATGAATAGTCTGGCCATGACAACATCATTGTCTATTACGTTACCGGTTTGCGACCGAAAGTAATAGATGTGCTGATTCGGCGAGCTCTTGCCGTCATACATGTGCAACATAGGTGGCTTGAACTATGATGGATAGGGAACTGAGTCCCATTCCAACGGGTAAGGACGCCTCATCCATACTTTCTTGAGCTCATCCCTTTAAGTTAGGGATTCGATCTGAGCTTGGATGCTTTTGATAACATCGACATCAACTGTAGAACTTCTTTTTGACTTTTCAGTCTTCAGGGGTTCTGTGTCAGCATTCTCCTCGTCATCATGATTGCTACTAGTGGTTTCATCATTATTTCGGTTGTTTAAGAGTTGCGCCAACATTTGCTAAATATTATCTAGAGCCACCTACTGAGCTTTGAAAGTTTGCTCCTGACCTTCCATACGCCGATGGAGATATTCATCGTGATGGTTGTCGTCCATGTTGACTGACATTACCCATATTTTCTTGGAGTTGACAGTAGCGGAGGAAGCGTAACCACTGGCTTCTCCTTCATCGTCTGACCACTGGAAGAGGCTTTTCTGTGGTTCTGATGACATAACCCTTATAGAAGGGGAGGGTGGTCCATAATTTTAGGGTATCACCACTCTAGAGCGGCTACCTCGAAAGGCACCCTTTGGTTCAATTAGAACCTGACTTAAGCCTGGCCTATAGTCAGGATCCAGGGAACTAACTGAGGGAGCGGGAGCCCCCTGCCTTCCTCTTCGATATCATGTCAGATCCCTTTCTCTGCCTGTCATGTTGACAGAGATTGCAGCGAGGTGTGGTTTCTTGGCTTTCTTCTTCCTCCTAGATTTGGATTCTTCAAAGGTCGGGGCTGACAAACAGTCGAATACTGATGGTTTGTTTGTAAGAGGCATTGTAGGGATTGGCCCAAACAACAATAGTGGAATGTACGGTCACAAGTTAACATCCCATTCGTCCACACTAAGACGACAAGATGTAAGCCTGTTCTCCAGAGTTGGGTTTCCACTTATGGCTGAGAAATTCTCGCAGGTCTGTGTTGGTTAGACCCAAACAATCCAAGGAGACTCGTGGAGGTGGAAGTGAGCCTTGCTGGGCTGAATAGTCTTAGGCTTAGCCTTTGACTTGCCCTTTGAGGTATTGGTGAGTCTTGATTTGGCTAAAGTCATAACTTCGCCGTGAGGCGAAGCTATGTGAGCACTTGGTGCTTTGTGTTGAGCAATGCTCTATTTTGAAATAAAGTAACTTCACTGTTAGCACCGGAGGGTGCTTCAACTCTAGCTCCGCAGCTAAGAGTTCCTTCAGCTGGGAGCGGAGCTACCGCAGCTTTGCCTTTAGCACAGATAGGTGCTTTGCCTTTAGCCTCGCGGGGGAAGCAAGGCTGAGCTCTGAGCAGAGCTAAAGTAGTCTCGCAGCCAAAGACTTTACAAGCTTCATCAGAAACTGAAATCAGAGAACTTTTAGCCTCTTATGAGGCTGCTGAACTGGACTTTGCAATCCAGATAACCTTAGAGGCTATTTTAGCTTCGCGCGCAGCGCGTAGATGTTGGCGCGAGTAATTTGAGTCTCTGTTGAGACTAAGACAGACTTCAAAGAAGTTTGTTTAGCTTCATATGAAGCTGATTCAGTCCTGTAGATGGCCTTCTTAGTCTCATCAGAGACTTGCTTCTCGACAGTGGTTAGAGGAGACCTAACCACCGAAATCTTCTTGTGCTTGCGTGCAGTGGTAGGGCTTGAACCACCCTTAGAGAGAAGTAACTCAAACTTCTCTTGGTCAAATTGGATGACCAAAGTCTCGACAGTAGACCCAAGGGTCTCATTATCGCATTGCGGCGTCATCTTCTTGTTGTTGAAGAAGAAATTCTTCAGCAGAGTCGCCATCTTGTTGTCCATTTGATTTAATTGTGATAAAACTTACAAGTAGTCAAAGAGAATTACAAATAAAAAAAGGATTACAAGAGCTCTCTTCTAAATTTTTGGGAAACTACGCCGGTGGAATTCTTGTCAGCGTGCGACCATTTTGTTCTGTTGACGATGCGAGTGATTGAATCTTCGAGTCTTCTGCCTAAGTATTTTCTTCTCGCCTGGTTCTGAAAATCCTTTGAGAAAGAAAGATCGTGAGGATATTAGCACCCTAAAAGAGAGAAGCAACATTCCTTAAAGGAGCTTGGAAGCTTAGAGAATAATTTCTCTGAAAAGATCAACCAGCAATCTCTTCCCAAAATCTTCCGCCCCCAGCCAGCCTAGTAATGGGCTATTTATAGGCTTTATGGGGTGTAACAACCCCTCTTAAAAATTAGCAGATTGATTTAGTCAATCTAGTTTCGCACCAAGCTAAAATAGCTTCGCTGCGAAGCTAATTGTAACTTGGGCGAAGCTAGAAACCCTTGCGCGGAGTTAATCAGCCAGCTGGCTTCGGGTTGTTGCACCAATCCCTTGATTTGCTCCAACTGATTAAGGGATTTTCCCTGATTCTCTCAGGTGATTTGAGAAGTGAAAAGATCATGACGATTAACTACCTGATTTGATCTTAATCACATTAATCTCGTGCTGAGATTTAATTGGTCAAAGATGACCACAAAAGCCCACAATGGAGTTAAGCTTCACGCTAAACTGAAATATGAACCGACAACGGAGCTAAAGGATAACTTGCAGCGAAGTCACATAATGAGCCTACAACGAGCTGAAAGATAGCTCTCAATAGAGTTATGAAGAGCTTCACACGAAGCTAAGAGATGAGTTAGCAACAAAGCTATCTGAGCTTGCTGTGAAGTTAAAATAAAGCTTGGAGCGAAGCAGGGAGTTAGCCTCTTGGACTTTCTTTAGAAATCAATGTTTGGCTCACTCTCTACTTCACTGCATCAGTGGAGTCCAAATCACTGGTTTGTCTATCAGGGAAGGTCTTCAGCCTGTTTGTGACTTGTCTTTTAAGTTAGACATCGTTCGGACCGGTTGAAGTGCTGTCAGGGAGTTCGTCTTTTCGGAGTGACCGTACTTTGCCTGCATTGTTCAAATTGATTGTAGATGATCTATTGATAATCGACTAGAAGGAATCTACCTTATAGTAGTTGCTTCATGTGTCTATATGTTATCACTGGTTTCTTTTTCTTGACGTCTTCGTGAAATTTGTAATTGATCCCATCATGCGGCTGCTCCTCCATTGAGTTCGCATGCACAAATTTGACTTGCTTTTCTATGGGAATATAAGCCATGTCAAAGAATTTATCCACCTCACAGATCCAAACCATGAAGGATTTGATATCAAGATTCTCGCTGAAAGAAGGGATGCCAACCTTTATCCTGTACTCCTAAGGATTTGGAGATCCTCCTTTCCTATCATGATCTCCTATTTGAATTAGGATTAGCGAATTTCACATGCCTTCTGTAGTCTAAACCGTCATCTCCAAAGTCGTCACACTGATAAGCGGAGTTGTTGAACTCCTCGTTGAAGAAGTCATCAATTTGGGGATGTCGTAAATAATAGTTTGGTGGTGTACGATGATGATATGGGTGATTTGGGAGTGGTTGATTTGGGTATGGTTCATATGAGGGTGGTTGATATGGGGGTGATAAAAGTTGGGGTGGTTGAGTTAATAGTGAGTTTTGTACGCGAGGATTGTTTGAGAGAGGTGGAGGTGGTAGATAAGGATTACCTGATGAAGGTGGAGTTCGTGGTGGATGGTTGTTTGCTGGATGATCCAACCCGCTTCGTTGCGTACATAGGCTAGGTTTCGATCATCAAGTTTGAAGGAGATCTTGAGTTCTTAGATCACAGCGTCCATGATTTATTCAAGAGTACTGAGCCTCCCTTCAAAAGTATCCATCCTTGTGGACATGCTTGGTTGCTCGTCGTCATTTCGGCCATCATCGGAGCGTTTGCCGAGGCTCTGATACCACTTGACGCAGACGGGAAAGCGAAGAAGACGAATAATGCGGGCTAAATCTCATTCTAGTGCTGATGAACCCTAAAGAGATTTTCAAGTAGGGATAACTATTAGAATCTACGAGCAAGAACGACCCGAATCTACGAACAAAATGAACAACTCGAATCCACGAGCAAATATGAGGAAAAACTCAAAGTTTATTGATTAAAATTTGAATATCTAAAACCTTAAGATACAATGGCCTTATATAGGTAAATAAAAGAAGAATACTTTTCTAACTAGAAAACTAAAATAAAGAAATAAAAATAAAACAAATTGGAATTCAAAACGGACCTAGAAAACAATTCCTAAACGAACTAGGATACTCTGATACTCCGTAGGCCTATTGACAGCTCTCTTCAACTATCGACAGGTCTGTAATCCACAGACTTACTGTAAAAAGATGTCGATAGGCTTTTTGAGGGTGTTGTCGACAGGTTACCTGCTGGTTGCCTTCTTCCTTGATCTCCTACATCACTATCTGTGAAAAGAGGCCATTAATGTAAAGACCTGAAGGGCCCATGAAGGTAAGGAAGGCCTTATAATTTTGTACTCTATGTTGTATTATCAGGCTTGCTGAACAATGAATAAGAGAGAAAAGGAGATTGCAAGTCACCTAAGAATTAGGACCCTAACTCAATTGTGCAGTGCTTTACAGTACAATACAGTTAATGGAGGCAAAAATTACCAAGAATACATTAAAGAATATCAAATAAGTATTTTTATACGCATTCGTGTGTGATCAATGATGCATACATATATATACTCTCGAAAATTATTATTATGTCAATAAAAAAAGAATTAGACTATGCACACACATCGTATGGTATCTCTTTCAAGACAATATATGTAATTCTATCAAGGTAATGAGCACTCAGGAGGTAGGCCTTGTGGAAAGCGTTTCAAATCAGTGCAGTAGTTGTAGATCATGTACTTCTGTTGCACTTCTTTCATCTTCTCTTGGCTTGAACTATCCAATTCTTGGTTGAACCAGCTATTGCTTGATGAGCCACAGTTTGATTTGCCCGATGACCACACACAAGCATCAGTGTTGAATCCCCTATAGGATGCAGTGAAGGGAGCTTGAGTCCAATCAGTCTTCACAAGCCCACCCCTTGTTGCCCAATCCTCAGCATCCCACAGGCTTGAGTAGAGCCTCATCGCCTGATCCTTTGGGAATGCAATGCCATTGGCCTCATGGTTCTTGAAGTCTCTGATTGGGACGCCATCGACTGAGAAACTGTACGACGAGTAATACATAAAAGCATATTTAGTAAGCATCAAAGTGAAATTAGCTACAATATTTAGATAAAATAATATGATTCAACATTTCTTAGCTTACATGATATGTTGTGGATTCCATAGGATTGAATAGGTGTGGAAGTCCGCTCTCGGATCAAACCAAAGGTAGAACTGCTGCTCCCTGTTTCCCTTCCCTTGAGTGAACACATTGGTGTGAAGGATGTATGGATCGCCACTGAGGTTTCCAAGGAACTCGAAATCAATCTCATCATGAGTCGGTCCTTGAGATGAGAGCTGTTATACATTTCCAAAGTGAACGTCAGCATCCTAGAATAAGATAACAATTAAAAGATTAATGTATACATGTAAGTGCTAAGGAATTGAAGCTTACATAGTAGGCAGTGACAGTTCCAGCAGAGTTCCCGGGAACGAGTTTGATCTGCATGTCAATCTGGCCAAACAAATACTCATTCTTAGACTGGAAGCCTGAACCAGAGGCCTTGTCAAGTGATAAGGTGAGGAGCTGCCCATTTTCCAGTATCCTACCGCGACCGTCACCCCAAGTGATGTCCACATCTTGGTTGAAGCTGCCGGCAAAGGCAGTAGCAACGAGAAAGCATGTTAGTATAGAAGCATGCAACAATGTAGCACAAGAAGAAGAAGAAGAAGACATTGCTAATGAACGAGTAAAGAAAAGAGTGAGGGATTTTGATGGGAGCAAGGTCTAGGGTTTGGAGGGTTTTATATACATGGTGAGTGGAAAGTGAGTTCAGGCTTCTTAACTCCTAAGGCAGGCAATAGAGAATTCCAGGTTATGGGCTGGCAAAGAGCTGTACATGGAAAAAAGAAGCGAAAGAAAAGTGAAAGAGAGAGCCAAGTGCTTGATGCTATTGATTGTGTGTGAAATATTCACGCGGTTTCAAAGAAGACAGGCCGCTCACCTGATGAGAACCACCGTGCCGAATCCCGTTGCCCGGGCGATATTTTACTTAGAGAGTTTGCGGACCCCGCTCCAGCTGCTGCATGCTACCACTTAAATAATAATAAGTGCCTACGCTGGGGAGGCAGTCTGAAATCCTGTCATTTTGCATCAACTGGATAGTGTTTCATCAGGGGCTGTGAGGCAAGCCATAACAACACAGAGCCTGCTTTCATCTTCGGGGAAAGTGAGTTAAAGAGTTTTGATGTTCAGCATGGTGCACACCCAGTGCACCAACCAGTATCTGAAGCTTGATCCCCTAGTTCTTTTTAACTTTTACCATCTCCTCAAAATTGGTTGTGTTTTATATTTACCACTCCTTAAGAACCACTTCGTAATTGTAATACCAGAGTTATTTCCAGACCAATGTCACTCTTTTTAACTATTTTAATTTGAACTGGTTCTTAAGGGTAATAAGAACCATTATTACAATTATTACAGGTAGGGACCGTAAGATTGTGCCCAGCAACCTAACCCTCAATTTGAAACTAGTCTCAAACGTTCAAAAAGTTATGTTCCTTGTACAATTGGCAACAACTGTTCATGGTCTGAACAAAATGGTAAAAATTTCCTTGACAGTAACTGTTCACCATGTCAATTGATGAATGATCATTTTATGGGCAAGCCAACCCATATCCTTGAATAACTATGTCACAAAGCTCTAACAAGGAAGCTTCCTCTACTAATATTCGCCTATTTGAAAAGGAAACGAAAAGAAAATAAAGTAAAAGGCTCCACACTTTCAATGATTGAATATCACACCAGAAACACTTGAAGAAAAAAATTGAAAGTATACTTAAAGGTTTAATCACATTAGGCATGTAATAAGAAAGTTTCCCACCCCCCTATAGTATAGAAGAATTCATAAACTTTGGGATTTATCTATTAAGGTTGTCTGCTTCATTTTAAATTTCTTTTGTTCAAATATCTTGAATTCTGTGGATCTCAAGCAACTGTCTTCATGAACAAGGGGGCAAAGGATATATTTCCACAAAAGAAATCTAATTATATTTAAAAAACAATAGAAAATTAATGCTGACGTGAAGTCCTAATCTAGGTGATAAATTACCAAAATTTTCTTTTTTTTCCCCCTATTTGTAATGTTGCTGTTTTAAGTTAGTAAGCCTTTTCTAGACAAATGTATATCATTATATTATTTGCAGAAATTGTGTCACATGACTAATCATTTGGGCGTAAGATCAAAGAAGAGATATAGCTATCATGGCGCCATATCTATCCATGTGTTAATGATTACTTATTGTATATAATGCACTACAGAAAGTATACCAATTTCAAGATCTAAGTAACAAGTATACAGCTACACAAAGAAAAGTATGGAACTCTTAAATATGTGAGATACCTGGTTCTTCGATGAAAATGTGAGATCGGATCGTGAAACATAGAACATAGGATGTGGCATCATTGTCAAATAAGAATAACAATTTACCCTACAAAGTGGGCATTCACGCTCATCAGCTGAAACCTTCCAGTCTTCCTCCCTCATTCACTACTTTACCACTTCTGTTATAGGCTAAGACTGCTTTTCTTGGAAATTTCGATTTAAGAATTCTGCATCTAAATACATTGATGCAAATGCCAAAAAAAGTGAGAAGTGCATCATTTCCAAATCAAAACAGTAACTATAGTGATGCCATGCACTTGCATAGTTCTGTATATCTATATATACCCAAATGGTAAATCGAGAACCAAGTTTGCTGTCACCATATAAAACAATAAAGTTATTATTTGTACATGCATTCACATTGGACGTGTCATGTATCAAGAGATCCATAAAGTGAATGTGCAATGCAATGTATCTACAGATTCCAGAATTCAGTTATGCTACATTAGAAAAGTAAATGAAAGTTTGCCAACGTAGCAATTATACTACAAACGTGTGTTTTTCTCAATGTAAATATTAGACTCATAATGGCAGTGGTTTTTTAAAAAAAAAAAAAAATAGAAATAACCATGTAAACATCACAAAAGCTAAAAAACATGAAAAAAAATTCAGTTTTGACTATTTAATAATAACATCCCCAGAATTCTCTGAAATAATAATAATAGTACTAAGAATAGAAGTGCTAATAGAGGTATCTGTTTGGCTGAATATGTTGTGCGCCGAACAACAACCACGTAGAGAAAACCCTAAATCTCAGATGCAAAATAACAGTACCACCAACAGCAAATAACACACAAGTAAAGAGAAGAACACAAAACCAGATTTAACGAGGTTCGGTCAATTTCGCCTACGTCCTCGGGGCAAGGAAGAGAGATTTCCTATTGATTTTTGTGAATCAATACAATGTTTTCAGCATACACAATGAAGAGAGTTCTGCCTCTCTCATATACCCCAGAAAAAACCCTAGGAATCCGCTCACACTTGAGCAGATTTCCAATTCAGTATCTTTCCCGAAACAACCCGACCCGACTGTCGGTCGACCGACCTAGGCCCCGGTCGACCGTGCCTAACCGAGAGTTAGGCACCTTCAGTCGGTCGACCGGACGGTCGACCGCTACACCCTTGTGCACGTTGTGCACAATCGGTCGACCGACCCAGTCGACCGTTCCACTGCTGCTGCTGCTGTTTCCTTGCTACGGTCGACCGGACGGTCGACCGTGCTGCTGCTGCTGAATCTCTGGATCATCGTTGACTTCCTCGACTTCCTCCTTCTTCCTACAATTCTCCACCTCGGTGAAGATTTCTCCAAATCTGAGCCGAACTGATTCGAAAGTGGCTGCACCAATGTGGTTGCCTACGTACCCTTCCAAGGGATCAAGCCATCCGTAGTTCATCCAAATGAGCTTCAACAAGCTCATGCTACATGAAGGACGTGGAGCAAAGCCTTACAATGTGCAAACTTGACTCCTGACACCATCTTTGTAAGCATGTCGGCGGGATTCTCCGATGTGTGAATCTTCAACAGCTCAATATCACCCTCATCAAGAATCTCCCGAACAAAATGGAACCTGACGTTGATGTGCTTCGTCCGTGCATGATATTCCTAGTTCTTGGCTAAATAAATAGTACTCATACTGTCACAGTTAATCTTCAGTAGATCCTGATCCACCCCCAAGTCATCAAGCAAGCCTTGAAGCCAAATGCCTCCTTTATAGCCTCCGTCATGGCCATATACTCGGCCTCTGTGGTAGACAATGCGACGGTAGACTGTAGAATGGAGCGCCAACTCACCGGTGCTTGAGAGAATGTAAAGACATACCCCGTTGTAGACCGGCGCTTGTCAAGGTCACCAGCATAATCAGAATCAACAAATCCGAAACAATCCTGCTTCCCTGTGGAGTCTTCTCAAATACCAGACCAACATCAATGGTACCTTTGATGTACCGCAGAATCCACTTCACTGCCTCCCAATGACCCTGTCCCGGATCATGCATATATCTACTGACCATGGAGACAGCTTGTGACAGATCTGGTCTCGTACACACCATAGCATACATAAGACTACCAACTGCACTAGCATATGGAACGTGAGTCATGTACTCACGTTCTTCAACATTCTTTGGAGACATTATAGCAGATAACTTGAAATGAGGGGCCAGTGGTGTACTTACAGACTTCGCATCCTTTCCGATGTTGAACCTCTGAAGTACCTTTTGCAAATACCCCTTCTGTATCAAGCTCACCCTGTCAACCCTTCGGTCTCGTGTGATTTCCATGCCTAGCACCTTCCTAGCTTCACTAAGATCCTTCATCTCGAACTCTGAAGATAGATCCCTCTTCAGTGCATCAATTGCAGATCTAAACCTTGAAGCAATAAGCATATCATCTACATACAATAGTAAATAGATATACTCCCCTGTCGGTAGCTTGTTGTAATACACACATGGGTCATAGTGGCTATGTGTGTACTTCTTTCCTCTGAAGAAGCTGTCGAACCGCTTGTACCACTGTCTAGGAGACTGCTTTAGTCCATACAGCAACTTCTTCAGCTTACATACCATTTGTTCCTTCCCTGCAGTCTTGAACCCTTTTGGCTGAGACATATAGATCTCTTCATCTAGATCGCCATGGAGAAAGGCGGTCTTTACATCGAATTGATCAAGGTCCAACTCATACTGTGCCACCAAAGCCAATAAGATACGAATTGATGAATGCTTTACAACAGGAGAAAATACCTAATTGTAGTCAATTTCTTCCCTTTGAGCATAGCCTTTTGCTACCAATTTGGCCTTGTATCGCACCGAATCTTCTTTGAGAGATCCCTGCTTCTTTGCATACACCCACTTACAGCCTATCGCCTTCTTCCCTTTGGGCAACCTTGTGAGTTTTCAAGTGTCGTTCTTGTAAAGAGACTTCATCTCTTCTTCCATGGCTTCTTTCCACATCTTCGACTCTGAGCTGATTTCAGCTTCTCTGAAGGTGGACGGGATAGCCTCTTCAACGACCGGAAGTGCATAAGCCATGACCATATCTGTAGTGAGCCAACCTGGTCTCCTAGTGTTTCTCCTTGGTCTTTCAACTGCAGTAGAGACAGGAACATTACCCATGACCTGTTCTTGACCCTCTTCATCATCAGCATCTTTCTCATCTGCTTGATCATTACCCTGTGTCACCCTAGGTATGATCCTCACCGACGCTGAACTCTCTAGAGATGGTGGATTTGCATCATTCTCCACCTGCTGTGATACCTCTTTAGTCTTGCTAGTCTCCACCTGCTGAGAGACCTTAGGCTTCAATATAGAAGCCTCATCAAAAGTGACATCCCTGCTGAGAAGAAATTTCCTGTCCGTTGGATCCCAGATCTTGAACCCTTTGATTCCCTTCTTAAAACCGACGAACACACCCTTCTCTGCTCTTGGGTCTAACTTATCATCTTTGACATGATAATAGGCTGGACAACTAAACACCTTTAGCAAATCATAGTCAGCAGCTGTTTTTTCTGACCAAACTTCGAGAGGAGTTTTTCCCCCTATCGCAGACGAAGGCAACCTGTTCACAAGATAGCATGATATGCGAAAGCCTCAGCCCAAAAGTTCTTCGATAAACTGGCATTGGACAACATACAACGGACCTTTTCTAGCAAAGTCCTGTTCATTCTTTCTGCTACCCTGTTCTGTTGCGGTGTCTCCCTCACTGTGAAGTGTCTCTCTATGCCCTCATCAAGACATAGCTGAAGGAAAGGATCAGACTTGTATTCTCCTCCATTATCTGAACGAAGGACCTTGATTTTCTTCCCGTACTTCTCTCCAAGTTCTTCTTCCACTTCACAAACAATTCTAGGACTTCCCCTTTGTGTCTCATGGTATATACCCAACAACGCCTAGAATAATCATCAATAAACGACACAAAGTAATGGTTACCTCCAATTGATGCAGTCTTGGTAGGTCCTCAAATATCATTGTGAACATAGTCCAATATCCCTTTGGTGCAGTGTGTTGCTGTGCCGAACTTCACCTTGGTCTTCTTTCCGATGATACAGTGTTTACAAAATTCCAACTTGCAGGTTCCGGCACCTTTCAGTACTCCTTGTCTTGCAAGAGTTTGCAAAGACTTTTCTCCTGCGTGTCCTAGCCTCATATGCCACAGTCTGGTTGAGTCTTCATCTGAACCGGTAGAAGCCGTCACTTTTCCTGTAACAGTACTACCATTCAAGTAGTAAAGATTATTCCTGCGATCGGCCTTCAATACCACCATCGAGCCTTTGGTCATCTTAAGGACTCCTTCCTTAATTGACACCACAAGGCCCAATGCCTCCAAGCTCCAACAGAGATTAGGTTCCTCTTCAGTTGAGGTACATACCTCACTTCCTTCAGTTCCCTTACCATCCCATCAAACATCTTGATTTGGATTGTACCTACACCCTCCATGATACATGGATGATCTTCGCCCATAATGACTGAACATCCCTCCAACTTCTCAAAGCTAGAAAATCAATCCCGATTAGGGCACACATGGTATGTAGCACCAGTATCCAAAATCCACTCATTATCTCCTGAGTAGCCAACGATGGGAGTAGTGACTGAGAATGAGAAAACTGACGAGTCTGAGTCTGATCCACCTGCCTATGAGTTACTGCTCTGAGTACTAACCACCTTTGCAAGATTTGTCTCAGTCTTCGACTCCTTCTTCTTCCCTTTGAACTTTGGACAGTCAACCTTCCAGTGCCCTAATTCTCTACAGAAGGCACACTGGTTCTTCTTCAGATCCCGATAACCCGGCCTGGACTTCGATCTCCCTCTATCATCTTTGCCTTTCCTATATGAACCCCTGTCTCTTACTACTAGCGCCTCTGCTGATGAGCTTGACTGAGAAGGCTGTCTCTCCTTTCTCCTCGTCTCATAATTTGCCAAAGCAGACGATACTTCATGATAGTCAAGAGTCTATCTACCATTTATGAAGGTTAAGGTAAACGTCTCATACTCTTCCGCAGGGAGAGAGTTCAAGAGGATTACCGCTTTGTCTTCTCCATCTATCTTGACATCCACATTGACCAAATCCGTAAGAAGCTTCGTGTAGCGATTTAGATGTTCATTCACGGAGCATCCCTTCTTCATCTGAAACCCGTACAGCTTGCTTTTCAGCTGTAATCTCGATTCAATACTCTTGGTCAGATATTTTCTTTCAAGGATCTCCCACAACTGCCTCGTAGATGTCTCGTGTAACACAAGATATTTGATGTCTTGTATTAGACACGATCTAATCAAACCACACGCAGACCGGTTCATCTTCTCCCACTCTTCTTCAGTGGTTGTGCTTCGTTTCTTCTCCAGAAGTAGAGTATCCTCGAGGTTAGATGCATTCAAGGCATCCATCACTTCGCACCTCCACATGCCAAAATTGTTAGTGCCAGTAAATTTCACCACGTTAATCCTCGGATGAGGATTCATGGACCTAACTGATGTACTTTCTTCTGCCATCTCTCTAACTGGATCCCTCTATGTAATGCGGAAATACCAAACGGAGATAGATAAACAACTTAGATAAAGATCAGATCTTTACCTTCTCATGAAACCCTAGATGAGTTTCTGACCAGATCTACTCCTCCAATGATTCCTTGAGCACTCCTCGCGCTGTTCTGAGCTCGACACACGATCCCACGAATAGTTCCAAGGCTGATCTGAGATCGACACACGATCTCCACCAAATCAGCAACCGATGCCCTGCGAATCTCCAGATAATCCCACGACGAACCTGGGATGCTCTGATACCACTTGTTGTGCGCCGAATGATTAGTCTCTAAAACTGCATATTTTATATCACAACTTCACATTTATTTCATATAAAATTTTGCTAATAAAGATTTGCTTCCTTGATTCTAGGTCCATGGTGTGCAATGAAGAAGAAGACCCTAAATCACCATTTAATTGGTGATTAAAAGCCTATATCTTAGCCATTGACTTAGAAGAGCTGATTTGTCAAAACCAGGGGCTGCAAACTCAAAACCGGGCACAGGACCTGACAGGGGACAGACAAGATCGCGCGCGGCTCAAAGCGCCGCGCGCGCGGCCGCAGTATGGCTGCGAAAATGCGACCTGGGCCGCTTTTCCGCGGCCGTACGGCCGCGGCCCCGGCCGCGTTTTGGGCCAAGGCCTGTCCCCTGGCCCCCCTCTTCCCTGGTGGCTATAAATACCCCCCTGGGATTTCAGAGCAAGAATATGCAGAGTTTTAGGAGTAGTTTTCATTCCATGTTGTAGTTTAGGGTAGTTTAGTTTAGGTTAGTTCTTCTTCCTCCCTTATATTTTCCATTTTGTAGATCTTGTAATAGGGAGAGAGAGTGGTACATGTTGGGAAGCAAGAGTGCTTGTAATAGAAGGTGACAATCTATGAAAGGTACTCTCTTACCTTATCTTTATTTTCTTCCTTCTAATCTCTTTTACATGTGTAGCTAATCTTTTCTCTCATGGCAACAACTACTAACCACCAACTTGCTAACTTCTTTTAGATAATCCACATGAATCTAATAGCCTCGTTTGGCCTTGCTCTTGCAAGAGCCGTTGATGGCTCATGATGATGGATCTAACACTCTAACTTCCTAATCACTAACAAGCTAACATTACTTTACTCCATGCTTACTTTTCAATAGTATTGATGGTTTAAGTGTAGCTTGCACTTGTTTGTTGAGTTGGGTTGTGATGAGTTACATATGGGTCATGCTTTGAATAGCTCTTGAACCAAGACTAGTGATGGCCGATGATACATGTGAGGCAACTATCACTAAGAGGTTAGCATGTTGGTGGAGTCATTAGTAGTTAGTAGCCGTGAGTTTTCTTTCTCTTTCACTTGTTTTAAAAATATACCAAAAACTACAAATACCATTCTTTCTATGTTTCCCACCTCTTCGTATTTCACTGTACCTCTCTTTCCATTCTTTCTTTTTTTTTTCATTCTTTAAAACTTTGAAGAATCTTTAACAAACACGTGAATCAACCGGTAAGGCTTCTATCGCCTCCCGTCCTTGTGAATTTGACTCGTTTTAGCCTCTATACTATAACGGAAGTATCGAGGAAGCCAAAGCACACACACTTTAAATCTTGATTTCAAAACAAACGCTTTTTGTGCGCGGTTTTCCCCCAATCAAATTTTGGCGCCGTTGCCGGGGATGAGAACGGTTTGATTTCACAAGTTTGTTAACTTTTCTTCTTTATTTTTTGGTGTGCAGGTTAAATTTTAGCATTGCAGAAGTCCACACTTGCTCAAGTGTGGTCGGGCAACTTCTTGTACATTTATATATTCTGCTGCTAATTTTTGTTTATATTACTTGTACAAATAATTTTAAGAAGTAAAATACAGAAATTGGATGCTTTAAAACGGTTTAGACATTTGCATCTATGCACGTGTCAATTTTCATTCCAATATACTGTATTTTGTTCTTATGTTGTTGCGATAGGAGGTGTACATATGGCATTGCATATAGTATAGGACAAACACTTCAGTGATTACTCACTTTTTTGTGTTCATGCTTATCTATATTGCACACTTGCACAAATTTAACTTAAGGGCAACACCCAATACAACATAAGGTGGGAAAGTTATTACCCTCCCTTAGCCCAAAAATTACCTCCCCACTCACACAACCCAAGCCTAATAAAAATTGCTAGACGTTGGCCCCTAGGGACATCTCAGACTCATTTAGGAGATTGACCTAAGGGAAAAATTTTTAGAATTTGACTTTTGCTAAATCAGTGTCTAAGGTTGGGGATTGAGACGCGAAACCACGAAGAACGGTGGTTTGGCATAATTAGGCCCGTTGCTCTGGCACGGATACCTCCCACTGATCTTGCCCCTACCTGGCCGATTAACTCGTGGTCAGCTTCCGACAATAGACCCCCGTGGACAGTCTAACCAGTTAGGAGCCGTCTAAGTCTAAGTCAACCTTAGCATAGGCTTGTTTTCTTTTTGTTTGTTTGTTGTTTGTTTGTTTTCTTTTTTGTAAATTGTGAAATGGATTTTAACAACAATAATTCTTTTAATCATGATATAAATCCATATTTCACTCCGACCTCATTTGACTCGGATAACTCCAACCCGGCTATATATAACATGAACCAACCATATATACCGAGTTGGGATTATCCGACTCAATATGACCCTTATCCTCAATCATATGACTATAATCTTCAAAATAATTTCAACTCTTCACAGAGTTCATGGGGATTCAACTCCTCCAAGTCCAATTATCAACCACCTTGTCCACAATTTCATTCCCCGATTTTGGTTCATATACTCCTTTTCCTATTCCACCACCTGAAGAAAAATCTGATTTGGAAAAGAGTATAGAAGAGTCCCTACAACAAATGCAAAATTTGCTCAATTCACAATCCTTTCCATATCAAACTCCACATACTCCTTTTCTAGAGCATCCAATTGAAGAAGAATCTAAACTAGAAAAGCGTTTGGAAGTCTTTTGTGAAAGAATGCAAAATATGTTGGACTCATCCTCTCAACCAAATTTTCAAGAGTCATACTCATCTTTTCCAGTCTCACCAATTCAAAATGAACAAATTTCAATACTGGACTTGAGTATGGAACCCTTGCGTGAGTTTGAGCAGCAACAGCAAAATCCGATGGACTCACAATTTCACCACAATTTCTAAAATCAACTTCCATACTCATCTTTTCAAGAAAAACTAATTACAAAAAGTATGGAAGATATGATTCAGACTTAACATTCTGTTACCCTGTCTGTCAGTAGGTTAGACTCAATAATGAGCGATCTGATCAATGAGAGCGAGAAAAATCTTTCTTGTCAACCATTGACCAATTCTTATAACCCTAACTCTACTGATTGGACCCTTGAATCATGTCAATTTGAGAATCCAGATTCAATTTCAGAACACACATTCGAACTTGACCAAACTCCAAGTTATGAAAGTCACATTGACCTTCTGGCAAGTTATCCCTTCCCTGAAATTGAAATCGAACCTGAATGTGATCCTGAACTTCCTGTTGGGATCTCGATTTCACTTTTTGATTCAATAATGACTCCAGTATCTTTATCAGATTTTTTCTCTATTCTGGAGTCAACATTGAATCCTATACCCGTACACTGTGAAATTGAATCACTAATATCTTATGATCACACTATGGGGAAAGTGTGTGAACATCAATTCTTTGGTTTGGACCCTATTTTTGAATGAATTTCAACTCTCATTGTTGACTCTCGACTTGATCTGAGTCAATTTTCCGAGTCGGTACCGGTTTTTCTTCCTATTCCATTTAAATCTAAATTCATCATTTTAAAAATCACACTTCATTGTTGGACAAGAATGTTGACAAAAGTGACTCAGTAATTATTTTTAAAAATTGGAAATTAGATGGGGATAAATTTTTCAATAAGACCATTCAATCCATCATTCTTTTCTGGGGTCATATTAGAGCGGTCCTTGGTGGATTTCTGGATGATCCACGATATCTTGATTGGGTCGCAACGCTTGGCCCAATCCGACCACCACCAGAGCCACCCCCTTGAGGTAATCTTTCTTCCCTCTCCTTTTATTTCATGTATTTACACATTCATGATGCATTGAGGATCATGCATGAGATAAGTGTGGGGGGAGGGTTTACTAACGTAGTTAGTTTTATATTTTCTTTCTTTTATACTTCTTTTTATTCAATCAAAAAAATCTTTTATATAAAAACTTTTCTTTGCCTTTTTCAAAACTTTTTGAAACAAGAGAAATAGTTTTTGATTTATTTTTAAGAAAATTAAGATTATCTTAGGAATTAGGAAGACCTAAAATTATGAAATTTTAAACCGAGTCAAAATAATAGATCTTGTTTAAATTTTAGGATAAGAAAGTAAAATTGAAAAGATAATTTGATCTTGAATTTTTTGCCTTAGATTTATGCACTCCACACTTACACAATTTTTGTGATTGAAACAAAGACTGAAAATGCCATAAAAAATATATATTCAAAAAAAATAATATGATAAATAAAAATCAGTTATTGAAGTTGGATAATTATACTTAAGGAAGCATGATTATTCACACCTAAAACGGTGGACAAAAAATAAATAATCCCTTTAGTTTTGTGGCCTTGTTTACTCGAGTCCTTAAGTCCGAGGGTTGTTTTCTCATCTGGTGCCCTAAGACCATCTGGTTTGGGAGTCACCGACTAAATGCTCACTACCGGGTAAATAAGAAAGCCTAAGAAAACTAAGGGAAAAAAAGAAAAAAAGAAAAAAAATATATACAATATAAATAAATGGCATGAAAGTTAGAGTCGATATTCCAAAAACCTTCACTGTTCACAAAGTGCATATTTTCTAAGAGTTTTATGAAAGATCAAATAGTCAATTCAATTTTAAATTCTTACATTTAATTTATAACAAGATTTTTTGCATTTTGACTTAGTTTAAGAAAGAACAATTTCTGGTTAACCTCTGACCTTGGATCACTTATATTTTCGCAAAAATACTTCAACACTTTTCTCTATTTCAAAATGCTTTTTCAAAATACTAACATCTGATTTCTTTCTTTATGGATTTTGTGGGTGTAATCCGCTGAAAACCCTCAGGAGACAAAACTCCTCCTCTAGGGGAAACTTAGAGGTTTAACGGCTTGTTGCACATGCTTAGTGCAATCGCGTCACCTGCGAAAGTGGTGTAATAATTTTCTTTCTTTTGTTTTGCTCGGGACGAGCAAAAAGATAAGTGTGGGGGTGTGATTAGTCTCTAAAACTGTATATTTTATATCACAACTTCACATTTATTTCATATAAAATTTTGCTAATAAAGCTTTGCTTCCTTGATTCTAGGTCCATGGTATGCAATGAAGAAGAAGACCCTAAATCACCATTTAATTGGTGATTAAAAGCCTATATCATAGCCATTGACCTAGAAGAGCAGATTTGTCAAAATCAGGGGCTGCAAACTCAAAACCGGGCACAGGACCTGACAGGGGACAGACGAGACCGCGCGCGGCTCGAAGCGCCGCGCGCGCGGCCCCAGTAGGGCCGCGTTTCCGCGGCCACGTTTTGGGCCAGGGCCTGTTCCCTGGCCCCCCTCTTCCCTGGTGGCTAAAAATACCAGCCTGGGGTTTAAGAGCAAGAATATGTAGAGTTTTAGGAGTAGCTTTCACTCCATGTTGCAGTTTAGGGTAGTTTAGTTTAGGTTAGTTCTTCTTCCTCCCTTGTATTTTCCATTTTGTAGATCTTGTAATAGGGAGAGAGAGTGGTACATGTTGGGAAGCAAGAGTGCTTGTAATAGAAGGTGACAATCTATGAAAGGTGCTCTCTTACCTTATCTTTGTTTTCTTCTCTCTAATCTCTTTTACATGTGTAGCTAATCTTTTCTCTCATGGCAACTAACTACTAACCACCAACTTGCTAACTTCTTTTATGATAATCCACATGAATCTAATAGCCTCGTTTTGGCCTTGCTCTTGCAAGAGCCATTGATGGCTCATGATGATGGATCTAACACTCTAACTTTCTAACCACTAACAAGCTAATATTACTTTACTCCATGCTTACTTTTCTATAGTATTGATGGTTTAAGTGTAACTTGCACTTGTTTGTTGAGTTGGGTTGTGATGAGTTACATATGGGTCATACTTTGAATAGCTCTTGAACCAAGGACTAGTGATGACCGATGATACATGTGAGGCAACTATCACTAAGAGGTTAGCATGTTGGTGGAGTCATTAGTAGTTAGTAGCCGTGAGTTTTCTTTCTCTTTCACTTGTTTTAGAAATATACCAAAAACTACAAAGACCATTCTTTTCTATGTTTCCCAACTCTTCGTATTTCACCGTACCTCTCTTTCTATTCTTTCTTTTCTTTTCTTTGCATTCTTTAAAACTTTGAAGAATCTTTAACAAACACGTGAATCAACCGGTAAAGCTTCTATCACCTCCCGTCCTTGTGGATTCGACTCGTTTTAGCCTCTATGCTATAACGGAAGTTCGAGGAAGCCAAAGCACACACACTTTAAATCTTGATTTCAATACAAACGCTTTTTGTGCGCGGTTTTCCCCGATCACCGAACAACAACCATGTAGAGGAAACCCTAGATCTCAGATGCAAAATAACAGTACTACCAACAGCAAATAACACACAAGCAAAGAGAAGAACACAAAACCAGATTTAACGAGGTTCGGCCAATTTCGCCTACGTCCTCGGGGCAAGGAAGAGAGATTTCATATTGATTTTTGTGAATCAATACAATGTTTTCAGCGTACACAATGAAGAGAGCTCTGCCTCTCTCATATACCCCAGAGAAAACCCTAGGAATCCGCTCACAACTTGAGCAGATTTCCAAATCAGAATCTTTCCCGAAACAGCCTGATCCGACTGTCGGTCGACCGACCTAGGCCCCGGTTGACCGTACCGGACCGAGAGTTAGGCACCTTCAGTCGGTCGACCGGACGGTCGACCGCTACACCCTTGTGCACGTTGTGCACAATCGGTCGACCGACCCGGTTGACCGTTCCACTGCTGTTGCTGCTGTTTCCTTACTACGGTCGACCGTGCTGCTGCTGCTGAATCTCTGGATCATCGTCGACTTCCTCGACTTCCTCTCTCTTCCTATAGAATATCCTATAATTTGTGTAAAATTCGGAATCTATCATGATCAACTGAATAACATTCCCTGGACATCGTGAATCCAACTAAAGTAATTGAGATACGGTCTCACCAGCCCCGTCACAACTCACTCCAAATGCTGAACTTGAGCATCAACTTTCTTATTGCAGGTTTGCACGCAGCAATTAGCAAATCTTATAAAAACTACTTTAATTCCTATGTATAAGAAATGCCTAAAAATCGCATTCCAGGCAACTGGAGACACAAAGGCCTAAATTCCAGAGGAAATCCGGGATCTTTGTGTTTTGATTTTTTTCCTTTAGAGATTTTGGTACGTAAATACACTATAGGCAATCATTTCCAAATCCCTAGCAGTTTACAGGAAATGGCAAGGACGAAGGAGAATACACACACGCACACACAAAATGCATCCAAATATGATAGGATAAATGAATGGATTAGCATGAAAGAGATTTATTTTGTATTTTGCATATTCTATTTTAAGGAATGGGGATCAAGGTGAAAAGTTTGGTTCCCCCAGAAAATGATCAACTTCATAGCTATAAGTGGCTGCATAATGTTAAATTTCATTAGGTATCACTTTGGGTTTGAATACTTCAATACTATCTGAAGGACTTGGGGCATCATCCCAAAAGACTAGCCTCCTAGGTAGAGCTACCCAAATCTTTATATACTCAAGACCATCCCCATGTCTAGCAAGCTAAACTTTCTTCACAATGGAAGATCAAATGCTCGATCGAGATCCAACTCTTCATTGCGTGGGGGCAGACACGCCTTATGTGAAGTATCAACTACTGCCAGCCACTGCTCTACACTGCATGGGTGGCGACATGCCCATTGCAAAGGAGCACGCCAAATATCTCGCGAGCGAAATTACTTTACAGAGGGCCCATTACAGCGCCTTCTTGCGTCAAATTGGGGGATCAACAACATCGAACATCATCCACACACGACTAAGTTCGGAATCAAAAACATCGAATATCATCCACACACGACTAAGTTCGGAGCATAGTTCTGATAGGACTTGAGGCATCATCCCAAACGACTAGCCTCCTAGGTGGAGTTCTTAAAATTCTTATATACCCAAGGCCATCCCCATGTCTAGCCGATGTGAGGCTATTTGCTCGACCCAAATCCTTACACTATCAACAAATAGCATGCACCCCTGGCTTCATATCGAATATGCCTAGTAAGTCCACCATAGATAATACAAAAATATAAGGGCTTAATGTTGGTCATTGATATAAGACTATGGTAATAACTCAAAGATGAGCTTTGTCTTCCCTCCAACTGTTCATATCAAAAAAGTTTATAGATTCCCCCTTTTTCCTTTTTCTGCTTCTTTCAAAGATGGGTTTTTGATTAGTCACCTATATTGCATATATAATGTCTTTCCCATATTCACTGTCAAACAAATCATATATTTACTCTTATTTTTGTTTAATAAAATGCAGGCTCATTACCAATGGAGATGGAAAGGAAATGAGCCCAAAAGCCCACTTTAATTCCGATTTAATTAAATTTAAATCTTAATTAAAGATAGAGACAAATATTCAAGAGGATAGAGGCAATTTCAGCTGAAGATTAATGCATACCAGGGAGGATCACATCAAATAAAATCAGTTAATTCGAATTTATATTAATCCAAATCGGTTAGCTTGAGGATCACCGAAGATCAGATCAAAATCAGAGATCAAACAGACAAAAGGAAATGAAATCAAACGAGAAATAGTCGCTCCCTGGATGTGGCCATTTGGCCGCATGCAAGCGGCGGAAAGCGACCAAAGCTGCGTTTTCGTGACCATTTGGTTAAGATGCGAGGAGTGTTTTGTTCCCCTATCTTCTTACACCCTCGCCTCTCCATTTCACCTATAAATAATACATTGTTCAGAGGAAAAATGAGACGATCAAGCAGAGAATAGAAGTTAGGCTATTTTGTAGTTTGTAACTTAATTTTTTTGTTTCTTTTATGTAATTTTTATTTTCTTTATGTAACTGAGAGGAGAGAAGAATTTCATGAAGGAAGGAGAAAGGTGCTTGTACTGAGAGTGACACCGGTGTAAGTAACATATATTCTTTCATTGATATTTAATTGAATTGAAAGTTACTTTTTCTTCTTTATTCTTATTTTTTTCACTCTCTCTTTTGGTTTTTGATGAGTATCTAAGTGACTCTAGTAGAATCGGTATAGTCTTGTTGTGTGTTTGCCACCGATATTTCATGATGATGATCTCCTCCTCAAGATTCTGTATCAGTTCATTTTTGTTCGTCTTGATGATATAATGCAAATAGGGATTGAGTTTGATCTTATGGATTATGCATTTATCGCCTCCAAAGTAAGGTAAACGTGCCAACGATCCAAGGTAAGCCATCAATCAAAAAAGGTAAGTATTTCTTTTAGGTTTTCTTTCTTTTAATTCTTTAGTTTAGATCACTACCATCTACCAACTCTTTTATTCACTCTTTTTAATTTCTTTATATAAATTAATTTTCTATTTTCTCCATCTACTCCAACCTACCACTTTCACAATTTAACATAACTTATTTTTCTTTTCTTTTAAAGAACAAGAGAAGCTTTCTTCTCTGTTCTTGGTGTACAAGTTTAACAACAAGAAATTTTTTGCTTAGATTTCTGTTTTTCTTAAGCACAGGGACAATATTGGCAACCCAGTCTAGGTACTGCTCCTCTCGAATGAAGCCGCATTCGATTAGCTTATGAATTTCGATTTCGATTGCTTTCATGATGTCAGATCAAAACTGTCGTTGTTGTTTCTTAGCCGGTTTAGCATCCGGTTTGATGTTGGGACGATGCATAACCACTTGAGAATCAAGGTCATGCATGTCTTCATAGTTCCAAGCAAAAATGTCCATATACTACCATATAAGGGATATGAGGTCTTATTTCTCTATTGACGATAAGCTTTCGCTAATAGAGATGAGCTTTGGGTGTGCTTAATCACCCACGTCGACTTGGATCACCTTATCTTCAGTCGGATGTTCGTGCTGTTTGAAACGCTTCTCCCATTGAAGATCCAGTTGTTGAGCGTATGGATCAGTATCAAATGGCTCAATGTCTTCGTCTTGCTCCGCCTGACTGATAGATGTCATGTTGGCAAAGAGCTTTTTGAAGACTACCCCCACATTGATATCAGAGTTCCAATTGGACGAGTCTGACGATTGCGATGGTAGGGACTCGTCAGACTCTAATTCTAATTGAGGAGCCGGAGTGACGTATCCGAACCCCCTACGTATGTGGTCGTGATAGTTGGCTGGTTTTCCTTCCTGTACGAAGGGTTACAAAGATATGCGTCGCCCTTTACCGAAATTCAAACCATCGCCACGATTCAAGCTGTGACCCATTCTTTTCATCATACGGTGTGCTGACCGCGCGTAATAAAAGAATTGCGGGGGTTCTAAGTCGTCGTCTGATTCCTTAGATGTCGTGGCTTGAGCTTGACTTCTGGCGAATATAATTGACGACTGGTCCCTTTTAGTAGGCGGAACAATGAAGACAGACCCTTCATTGTCCTCTATATGCATGCATGCCATTTCTGAGATGGGTAAAGGCATGTGCAAGGAACTAATATCGACAGATCTAAATACATCCTTAAGACACAAAGAATAATCAAAAGCAACAGTTTCATTAAGGACCCACTCGCCCTCATTTTTAATGAGATTATTACAATCAAATCATCTAGATACGCTATAATTGGTTCTATACTAAAGATAGTCTGCGTATCTTCTCCTGATTTTGAGTCTGCTTTGTTGCCACAGTCGACGTCATTGGGTAATGATTGCATCACTGGCTTGTTATTCTCTTGGTAGAGTAAGGAAGTAATTCTCCACTCCTTCAAATGTCAGCAAAAACTGTTCAGACCATAGCATCATCTCTCACGTATTTGAAGCACTGGTGCAACATAGAGGGGATGATCCAGTTGGCATGGATCCACGGTCGTCCGAGTAAGAGATTATAAGATGTGTCAGCGTCAATGACATAGCACGTCACTTCTAATTTCAAGTTTTCAATTTGGCATCAAAGACAAATCTTACCTTAAGGGTGACTACTCCCGACGTTGAAGCCATAGATGATTGTAGTGGTGGTGGATAGCTTGCTGAGTGGGATATCCAGGATGTAGAGAAGCCTCTTCGGGATGATGCTAAGAGCAGACCCCAGATCGACTTGGATCCTTTCGATTCACGTAGAACCAATATACCCAGTGTAGTATAGAGAGTTGTCGTGCTTATTATCTTTGATGAGCATATCCTCAGGAGTGAAAGTGATGGATGGCACATGTCGCTGCACTAAATGACATTGGGGACATGGAGTCCCATTGTCATTAGTAGGGATTGCTAGTACTTATGTCAGAAAGGACTCTAAGTCAACAAATGCATCCCTAAGCGCCTCTCTTGTCTCCTTAGAGAGGCGAAGTAGCTCATGCAGAGTGATATGAGCTGAGATATTGGCAAGTTGTGCCAATATATCAAAGCGGAAAGGAGCGTTGAGCCCCTTTAGAGGGTCCTTCTTCAATGATTTGTCGAATGACCTCCTTTTGCTTCCCTTTGTCTAGAGACAGGGATGGTGCAAAGCCTAAACAGGTGCGGTTGTTCCCGACGTCGTTGGCTACTGTGTCTCGTCAGGGGTCAGATTGTACTGTCGCAAGTACTATTTTTCAGACCAGGTGCCTAATGGCTGAGAGATGGCGGGTATGCTGCTAAGGCAGGCTTCTCTTCT
Organism: Agave tequilana; assembly: GCA_038442645.1. NCBI lineage: Eukaryota > Viridiplantae > Streptophyta > Magnoliopsida > Asparagales > Asparagaceae > Agave > Agave tequilana. Next base: position 67,500 of record JAVJIF010024698.1, on the reverse strand, counting down.
TCTTAGTCACTGAAAGAAGTTATAGTCATAATGTCATCATCCGTCGTGAGGGAGACGGCGTTACATGACTTGCCTTTGAGCTTGGGTTTGCTGGATTCCCATTGCTCATCTTCGACTATATCTGGATGGACCAACATGACCTCTCCAGATCTTATTGTCATCAGTTCGAGGCCCTTGGCTTTTTGCTTTTTCGCCATTTGGTTGCCAATGTCCAATCTGGCTTTAGGGATTGGGGTCAATCCATCTTGGATTGTCATCTTTGGGAAGATCCCCAAATTGAGAGTCACCATGTTGGCGGTGACTTTCTTCTGCTCAGACTTGAGAGTCAGAACTCTTGCATCCACTAATACTTGGATCTTATCCTTGAGTACGAAGCATCTGCTAGTGGGATGATGCACTATTCTGTGAAAGATGCAGTAGTTGGGATCGTTTGTACTTCCCATCTCTTCAGGTCATCGGACTTCAAGTAACTTGAGCTTGTTACCTTTGTGCAGTAGGTGAAAGATGATCACCACCTGTTCATTTTTGAAAGAATATTATCTTGACAGAAACTTAAATTCCTTATTGTTACTAGTGCCACTGCTTTTCTGGTTTTGTGGAGCTTCCCCAGACAACTCAGCCGCCATGTTTTCTTTCCCCTTAGACTGGGAAGATCGGACTGCATCTCGCTCCTTTGTGTTGACCCTCCCATTTATTTTTGGACACTGAGGGCTCGAACTTTTTAGCTGATTTCTCAGCTATCTCTGCTTGTTCGATGAGCTCCTTCCAAGTATTAGCTTTAATGGCTTCTATATGAACTTTTACTCGCTCGAGAAAGTTGTGCCGGCACGTTTGAAGCAACATCGGCAAGGGCATGCCTGCGGGGCATATGAGAGAGAGATTGCAGAACCTCTCGATGTATTCCCGTACAGATTCTCCTTCTTTCTGAACCGTCAAGAGGAGCTTATCCATGGTCACCTCGGTATCATCCTCGTAAAATCAAAGGCTTTTGAACAAATCAACCCAATAGTTGTTGGAGTCATTGGGAAGGCTTTTGAACCAATCAAAGGCTACCCCCTTAAGGGTACCGATGAATAGTCTGGCCATGACAACATCGTTGTCTATCACGTTACCGGTTTGCGACCGAAAGTAATAGATGTGCTGATTCGGCGAGCTCTTGCCGTCATACATGTGCAACATAGGTGGCTTGAACTTTGATGGATAGGGAACTGAGTCACATTCCAACGGGTAAGGACGCCTCATCCATACTTTCTTGAGCTCATCTCTTTAAGTTAGGGATGCGATCTGAGCTTGGATGCTTTTGATAACATCGACATCAACTGTAGAACTTCTTTTTGACTTTTCAGTCTTCAGGGGTTCTGTGTCAGCATTCTCCTCGTCATCATGATTGCTACTAGTGGTTTCATCATTGTTTCGGTTGTTTAAGAGTTGCACCAACATTTGCTAAATATTATCCAGAGCCACCTACTGAGCTTTGGAAGTTTGCTCCTGACCTTCCATATGCCGATGGAGATATTCATCGTGATGGTTGTCGTCCATGTTGACTGACATTACCCATATTTTCTTGGAGCTGACAGTAGCGGAGGAAGCGTAACCACTGGCTTCTCCTTCGTCGTCTGACCACTGGAAGAGGCTTTTCTGTGGTTCTGATGACATAACCCTTATAGAAGGGGAGGGTGGTCCATAATTTTAGGGTATCACCACTCTAGAGCGGCTACCTCGAAAGGCACCCTTTGGTTCAATCAGAACCTGACTTAAGCCTGCCCTATAGTCAGGATCTAGAGAACTAACTGAGGGAGCGGGAACCCCCTGCCTTCCTCTTCGATATCATGTCAGATCCCTTCCTCTGTCTGTCATGTTGACAGAGATTGCAGCGAGGTGTGGTTTCTTGGCTTTCTTCTTCCTCCTAGATTTAGATTCTTCAAAGGTCGGGGCTGACAAACAGTCGAATACTGATGGTTTGTTTGTAAGAGGCATTGTGGGGATTGGCCCCAAAAAACAATAGTGGAATGCACGGTCACAAGTTAACATTCCGTTCGTCCACACTGAGACGACAAGATGTAAGCCTGTTCTCCAGAGTTGGGTTTCCACTTATGGCTGAGAAATTCTCGCAGGTCTGTGTTGGTTAGACCCAAACAATCCAAGGAGACTTGTGTTGGCCCAAAGGCCTTCCACCCTAGTTTTGATGATGATTAACTCATGTAGTTATGTTTACTAATAATCTTGTGATTTTAAGTTTCAGATCTTTAGCAAGATATTAGTTGGTGATTGCTTCAAAAGAGGAGTTTGGAAGCCTTCACTTGGTGATTCCCGTGCCCGAGCATCAAGATCATACCTTTGCACTCGGTGGATTACGTTTGGGATCGAGTCTACTTGAAGATTGAAGATCGTCAAGAAGACTTAGGTATCCTAGTTTAGTTTAGTGTGTTTTAGATCCATTTGTAAAGATATATATAGTTGATATGCTCAAGTGCACAAACACACACGTTTTATGTTTTGAATTTGGTTTTCATGAATAGTTGATCAAAACAAGTTTAATTGATATATGTATAGTTGTTTCATTCTATACATGCATGCTTAACTTTTAAACAAACTTATTTTGACTATCTTATATATGTATTGAAAAATCCAAGTTTGATAAAAATACAAGTTTTGGTTTTTGGTAAAAATGATAAAACACAAAAATAGTTCATATTGATTGATATTTGAGATAAACTTTTTATCACATGTTTACATATCAATGCAAAATGATAAAACTATTTTTGGGTATTTTTACAAGAGATAAAAGAATTTTAGAAATATTTTTAACATATGTTTCTGTCCCAGAACAGTGGCTGACAGGTCAGGTCGGCCGACCGCACGGGTCGACCGCACCTAAGGCCGGTCGACCCTTGCGGTCGACTGACGTGCACAAGCCTGTGCACGTCTGGCAGACACAGGGACGGTCGGCCGGGCGGCCGACCGAACCTGAGAGCAGTGCTCTCTGTTTGTTTGGGTCGACCGGGCGATCGACCGGGTTGCCCCAACGGTCACATTTCTGACCGTTGGCGGTCGGCCGGGCCGGCAGACCGGTAGCCTGTCAGGCTGCCAGATCAACCTAACGGCTAGTTTCTGTTTTGGCCTATATAAACCCAATACTTTGAGATTTTGGCTAAGGTTTTCACAAGAGAAAAATTACAGTTTCCCCAGAGTTTAAAACAAGTTTTCAATAGTATTTTTGGGCTTTAAACTTCCAATCTTATTTGTTCTAGGTTTTTGAAAAAATCAAAGAAAAGAGTATTTTGAGAGATTTGTGTTTGTTCTTCATTTCCATTATCTTCAAGAGTTTTCCCAAGATTATTTCTTTGAGTTTTTGTTTTCCAAACATCTAGTTTTTCCACTTGAGCTATATCTTCTATCCTAATCTATTTAGGATCTTTTGTTTGTGGAAAAGAGAGTTTGTGGTCTTTGTAACCACTTGTTGTAAAACCCTTGCTTTGATTGGGTTGCTCCCTCTTCGGTAGAGGTTGAGGATTGTGGTTTGCTCCCTCTAGTGAGAGGTGGAGTTGGTTGTTGTTTGCTCCCTCTTGGTGAGGTGGAGTTGGTTGTTGGTTTGTATCCCTCAAGTGTGAGGTGGATCGGTTGTTGTTTGGCTAAGGGTCTACCCCTCTTGTGTGAGGTGGTGTTTGTATTGAGAGAGGAGTTTGGTACTCCTTGTGTTGTAACAAATCCTCTTCGGTAGAGGTTCCCTCGGTGGGAGATAGTGGATTGAAAATCCTACACGGTGGTGTAGGCGGGGATGTAAAACTAGGGGCTCGAACCTCGAAACATATCTTTGTGTTTGCGTTTGATCCATTATCTCTCTTACTCTCTCTCTCTTATTTGTGCATAGCATTATTCATATTGCCACATCATTCATATTGCTTGTATTGCCTTGCATCTTTCATATTGCTCATCCTTATATGCTTGGCTTCATTGTGTGTGTACCTCACTTATACTTAACCACAAGAGCTTCACATAGCACCTCAACCCATTCAAGGGGAATCAAGAGGAGTTAGTCCAGAGCCCTTCACGGAGAATTCGGCTACACTTGTATGTTGTATTAAGTGTGTTGCAATAATTTGCATTAGCTTCCGCATTTAGCGCATTTAGTTTCTAGATTAGCAAGTACACCTATTCACCCCCCCTCTAGGTGTGCTTTCAAGTGGCCTTAGAGCACTTTCAATTGGTATCAGAGCCAACGCTCCTGATACTTAGGCTTAACATCCTAGGAGTGAGATCCATTTGTTTGCTAATCTATTGTTTGCATTTGCTTGTTTGCACACTCATATAATTTACCATGGACTTCATGACCCCACCTAGTTTTAACCCTTCCAACATTGTTGTTTGGAAGTATAGGATGTCCATGTACCTACAAGCCCTAGGTTACAAGGTTCACCTTGCCATTACCAAGGATTCCTTCCTTAGTGATAGCAATCATATAGGGGCCAATGCACAAGCCCTTGAGGCCATTAGAAGCACATTATCTAAAGATTATCTCTTGATTGTTTCTAATCTTGATTCCGCCTTTGCAGTGTGGAACAAGTTGACAACCACCAACACCTCCAAGCTTCAAACGCCGATCCAACAAGAAGAGGAATCTAGTGGAGAATCCGACTCACAATGCTTGATGGTCCAAGGGAATGACTCCCTTGAGGTACTTTCGGAACCCCACTTAGATTGTGATGATACTAGTTCTTCATGTGATGATTATAATGCTCATGCTTTAATGAAGAACTATCTATTGTTTGTGAAAAATTAATTGAAAAATATAAAGTTTTGAAAAAGAAAAGTCTAGAAATTGAAAAAGAAAATAAAAGTTTGCATTCTACACTTAACAATATTTTGCAAGAGAAGGTTGAGGTCTATAATGAAAGGGATTCATTAAGATCTCAATTAGAACTTGCACTTAAAGAAAATAAAATTTTAAAATCTAAAAATGATTGTGAAACACTTTTGAAGAAAAATGAAAATTTGTCTTCAAGAGTTGATTTTGTTTTAAAAGAGAATGTTGCTTTGAAAAATAAAATTATTTCATTTCAAATGATTTAAATGTTTGTTTAAAGAAAAATGAAGTTTTACAAAATAATATTGATTCACATGTTTGCCATGCTAGGGTAGTATCACACACTTCACCCATTGCATGCTCCACTTCTTCTTTGATTGAAAATGATATAAATTAATTAAGAAGAAAATGGATTGTTTGGGCTCCACTATGAGCCAATGTGCCATGAACCACTCACGGTTGGAAACCTTGGTTCGAAAGAAACAAGTTCCATCCTTTATGCATGCACACCCACGGCATACACATGCTCCACACGGACACACCCATCACAAGTATGCTCATGTGTACACTTGTACACATTGTGGACGTATGGGCCACCTTGCTAATTTTGTTATGATCGTATACATGTTTCTAATTTAGCAAATAATTTTGTTTGGGTTAGAGAAGGTACTAACCCCCATGGACCCAAAAAGATATGGGTACCAAAGACCACCCCTCCTATTGTTTTTGATATAGGTGTGGGCTCTCACATGACGTGAGAGTTGCCATACCTTGGAGTGGATACGTTCCGAGCTTCATGGAAATCATATGGATGCATCACTTTCAAGGGAAGTTTGGTGGGAAGACCACCTTGGTTTGGAGAACTAAAGCGGTGCCATAATTGGTTTTGGTATCGAATCTCTAACTCCTTATGTTTACATGCTTTCCATGTTTATCTTTCATAGCATGTTTTGATGTTTGTTGATTACTATGAAAATGCCATGCTTATTAGATTAGTGATATACATGTTTAGTTATTTTGAGACACCCATGTTTAATATGGATAAATTCTTTTGTGTTCTCACTATATGGTTGCTATTGCGTATATCATATTTCTAATAACATGTGGACATTCATAATAATCATGTTTTTGCTTATCATGTTGATTTTTATCTTATTTTGATGCTTCATGTTTTGAATATATGTTTAAATGTTAGTTTTCATTAAGATTAGGATTTATACTTGTGCATATAGTGGGCCACAAATAAATCTATATATGTTTGGGCTTGATTGCTTATTTGAACCCATTAGATATGCTAGTATAGTCTAGTTTTGATGATTCATGCATTTTAAACTTGTATTCCTATTTTTGGATTTGTTTTATGAGTTTTTCATTTCATGTATATGTTTATTTTGCCAAACTTTAAGATATACATGTATACCCCTTGAGTCATTTGCCTTTCATGCAAATCTATATATATATGGACTCAAATTGTGTTCAGGGATATGTATGTATACCTCTTGTGTTGATAAATCATACATATACCTTGAAATGAAATTTGTTTTAATGAAAATTTAGTTATTCATGTTTTCATGAATTTATGTTTAACTTCATGTATATGTCCATTTTATCCAAATTATTGTTTATACATATACATCCTTTTGAGCCACGTGCCTTCATGCATATATCTTTGTGGACTCGTTGTGTTTGGATATGTATGTATACTTTAATTTGTATAGGACATACATATACCTTGAAGATTAAATAGTTTTTGATGATTTTCATGTTTTCTTGTTTCAAGGAATATTGAGCTTATTGTCTATCTTTCATGATTATGATCTTCACATCTTATTTGTACACTCTCATTTATTGTTCACTCATGTGTTTGTTTTCATGAGTCATATTTATGCTTAATTGATTATGAGTGTTGACTATTTTGTGAATTTCATGTCTTCATGAAAAATATTTTTGTTTTATTCCTTACTTGAAGGATTTCGTACTAGTTTACAAATTTTTCATATAATTAGTTACGGTATTCTTCATTTTGGTAGAGATTTTCAAACATGCTACATTTTCAAACCTATTTTTGAAAACCCCTACCTTCTATGGGAGGATGGATGGGAGATCATATTCATGAATGCTTTAAAATGAAAATCATTTAAAACTTGAACCATGATTGGGTGGTAGTTATATGAGATATACACTTGATCTTATTGTTATTTCAATTGGTATCATTGAATTCTTTCAATTGGTATCAATTTTGACCTTTCTTGTATACTCATATATGTTTGTATGTATGTATGATTTCAATTCCAAGAATATCAATTTCAATTGGTATCTATTTTCCATACATATATATGTTTGTGTTTATGCTAAGCTTGAGCTTCAATTTTGTTTCAATTGATTACTTTTAAATTGGTATCAAGCCTACGCATTGTTTTAGTTTGTATTTCATAAAGGGGGAGAAAATTTGATTTTGTCTTTCAATTGGTATTTGTACTCCCATACTTTATGATTGAAAATTTAAATTTGGTATCATATGTTCAAAATGAAAAACATTTACAACTGGTATCAAAATATTTGTTTAGACATTCAAAATTTATTATGTTTAAATTTCAATTGGTATCAAGATTTTCATGTGTTTTGCTTAAAATTGGTATCAATATTTTTTTGTTGTTTGTTTCCTTTCAATTGGTATCAAGATGCTATTCTTTGATATATTTTCAATTGGTACCTTAATTGATTGTCACCCCTAATTGGCTTTGTTTTTGTTTTAGACAAAAAGGGGGAGAAAAAAATTTATTGATTTAGTTTTGCTTTTACCCTTTATTGATTCTTTGTGTTAAAAAGGGTGAGAAGATTTTGTTTTATTTTGTTTGTTTACCCCTTTGTTGATGATTGATAAAAGGGGGAGAAAGATTTTGAGTTTATGAGTTTTATATATGCATGTTTGTGTTTTGCATATATTAAGTTCAATTTAGTTTAATTTTAATTGGTATCTAGAGCTTGTTTTGTTTTTAAACATTTCATTGGTATCTAGAACCTTTTTATTGTTTATGCATATCTATGTATGCATTCATGTTTAAGAGCTTTCATTGCATATCTATTGTTTATTTGTTTATGCATGAGTTAAGTGGGAGCTTCCTTGAAGTTTAACTTTAATCCATGCACATATAACTCCATGAGTTTTGTCATCATCAAAAAGGGGGAGATTGTTGGCCTAAAGGTCTTCCACCCTAGTTTTGATGATGATTAACTCATGTAGTTATGTTTACTAATAATCTTGTGATTTTAAGTTTCAGATCTTTAGTAAGATATTAGTTGGTGATTGCTTCAAAAAGAGGAGTTTGGAAGCCTTCACTTGATCATTCCCGTGCCCGAGCATCAAGATCATACCTTCGCACTCGGTGGATCACGTTTGGGATCGAGTCTACTTGAAGATTGAAGATCGTCAAGAAAACTTAGGTATCCTAATTTAGTTTAGTGTGTTTTAGATCCATTTGTAAAGATATGTATAGTTGATATGCTCAAGTGCACAAACACATACGTTTTATGTTTTGAATTTGGTTTTCATGAATAGTTGATCAAAACAAGTTTAATTGATATATGTATAGTTGTTTCATTCTATACATGCATGCTTAACTTTTAAACAAACTTATTTTGACTATCTTATTCAAGTATTGAAAAATTCAAGTTTGTTAAAAATACAAGTTTTGGTTTTTGGTAAAAATGATAAAACACAAAAATAGTTCATATTGATTGATATTTGTGCTAAACTTTTTATCACATGTTTACATATCAATGCAAAATGATAAAACTATTTTTGGGTATTTTTACAAGAGATAAAAGAATTTTTAGAAATATTTTTAACATATGTTTCTGTCCCAGAACAGTGGCTGACAGGCCAGGTCGGCCGACCGCACGGGTCGACCGCACCTAAGGCCGGTCGACCCTTGCGGTCGACTGACGTGCACAAGCCTGTGCACGTCTGGCAGACACAGGGACGGTCGGCCGGGCGGCCGACCGGACCTGAGAGCAGTGCTCTCTGTTTGTTTGGGTCGACCGGGCGATCGACCGGGTTGCCCCAACGGTCACATTTCTGACCATTGGCGGTCGGCCGGGCCGGCCGACCGGTAGCCTGTCAGGCTGCCAGATCAGCCTAACGGCTAGTTTCTGTTTTGGTCTATATAAACCCCAATACTTTGGGATTTTAGCTAAGGTTTTCACAAGAGAAAAATCAGAAACTGAAATCAGAGAACTTTTAGCCTCTTATGAGGCTGCTGAACTGGACTTTGCAATCCAGATAGCCTTAGAGGCTATTTTAGCTTCGCACGCAGTGCGTAGATGTTGGCGCGAGTAATTTGAGTCTCTGTTGAGACTAAGACAGACTTCAAAGGAGTTTGTTTAGCTTCATATGAAGCTGATTCAGTCCTGTAGATGGCCTTCTTAGTCTCATCAGAGACTTGCTTCTCGACAGTGGTTAGAGGAGACCTAACCACCGAAATCTTCTTTTTCTTGCGTGCAGTGGTAGGGCTTGAACCACCCTTAGAGAGAAGTAACTCAAACTTCTCTTGGTCAAATTGGATGACCAAAGTCTCGACAGTAGACCCAAGGGTCTCAACATCGCATTGCGACGTCATCTTCTTGTTGTTGAAGAAGAATTCTTCAGCGGAGTCGCCATCTTGTTGTCCATTTGATTTAATTGTGATAAAACTTACAAGTAGTCAAAGAGAATTACAAATAAAAATAGGATTACAAGAGCTCTCTTCTAAATTTTTGGGAAACTACGCCGGTGGAATTCTTGTCAGCATGCTACCATTTTGTTCTGTTGACGATGCGAGTGATTGAATCTTCGAGTCTTCTGCCTAAGTATTTTCTTCTCGCCTGGTTCTGAAAATCCTTTGAGAAAGAAAGATCGTGAGGATATTAGCACCCTAAAAGAGAGAAGCAACATTCCTTAAAGGAGCTTGGAAGCTTAGAGAATAATTTCTCTGAAAAGATCAACCAGCAATCTCTTCCCAAAATCTTCCGTCCCCAGCCAGCCTAGTAATGGGCTATTTATAGGCTTTATGGGGTGTAACAACCCCTCTTAAAATTAACAGATTGATTTAGTCAATCTAGTTTCGCACCAAGCTAAAATAGCTTCGTTGCGAAGCTAATTGTAACTTGAGCGAAGCTAGAAACCCTTGCGCGGAGTTAATCAGTCAGCTGGCTTCGGGTTGTTGCACCAATCCCTTGATTTGCTCCAACTGATTAAGGGATTTTCCCTGATTCTCTCAGGTGATTTGAGAAGTGAAAAGATCATGACGATTAACTACCTGATTTGATCTTAATCACATTAATCTCGTGCTGAGATTTAATTGGTCAAAGATGACCACAAAAGCCCACAACGGAGTTAAGCTTCACGCTAAACTGAAATATGAACCGACAACGGAGCTAAAGGATAACTTGCAGCGAAGTCACATAATGAGCCTACAACGAGCTGAAAGATAGCTCTCAATAGAGCTATGAAGAGCTTCACACGAAGCTAAGAGATGAGTTAGCAACAAAGCTATCTGAGCTTGCTGCGAAGTTAAAATAAAGCTTGGAGCGAAGCAGGGAGTTAGCCTCTTGGACTTTCTTTAGAAATCAATGTTTGGCTCACTCTCTACTTCACTGCATCAGTGGAGTCCAAATCACTGGTTTGTCTATCAGGGAAGGTTTTCAGCCTGTTTGTGACTTGTCTTTTGAAAGTGTTGACAAGTTAGACATCGTTCGGACCGGTTGAAGTGCTGTCAGGGAGTTCGTCTTTTCGGAGTGACCGTACTTTGCCTGCATTGCTCAAATTGATTGTAGATGATCTATTGATAATCGACTAGAAGGAATCTACCTTATAGTAGTTGCTTCATGTGTCTCCATGTTATCACTGGTTTCTTTTTCTTGACGTCTTCGTGAGATTTGTAATTGATCCCATCATGCGGCTGCTCCTCCATTGAGTTCGCATGCACAAATTTGACTTGCTTTTCTATGGGAATATAAGCCATGTCAAAGAATTTATCCACCTCACAGATCCAAACCATGAAGGATTTGATATCAAGATTCTCGTTGAAAGAGGGGATGCCAACCTTTATCCTGTACTCCTAAGGATTTGGAGATCCTCCTTTCCTATCATGATCTCCTATTTGAATTAGGATTAGCGAATTTCACATGCCTTCTGTAGTCTAAACCGTCATCTCCAAAGTCGTCACACTGATAAGCGGAGTTGTTGAACTCCTCATTGAAGAAGTCATCAATTTGGGGATGTCGTAAATGATAGTTTGGTGGTGTACGATGATGATATGGGTGTTTGGGAGTGATTGATTTGGGTATGGTTCATATGAGGGTGGTTGATATGGGGGTGATAAAAGTTGGGGTGGTTGAGTTAATAGTGAGTTTTGTACGCGAGGATTGTTTGAGAGAGGTGGAGGTGGTAGATAAGGATTACCTGATGAAGGTGGAGTTCGTGGTGGAGGGTTGTTTGCTGGATGATCCAACCCGCTTCGTTGCGTACATAGGCTAGGTTTCGATCATCAAGTTTGAAGGAGATCTTGAGTTCTTAGATCACAGCGTCCATGATTTATTCAAGAGTACCGAGCCTCCCTTCAAAAGTATCCATCCTTGTGGACATGCTTGGTTGCTCGTCGTCATTTCTGCCATCATCGGAGCGTTTGCCGAGGCTCTGATACCACTTGACGCAGACGGGAAAGCGAAGAAGACGAATAACGCGGGCTAGATCTCATTCTAGTGCTGATGAACCCTGAAGAGATTTTTAAGTAGGGATAACTATTAGAATCTACGAGCAAGAACGACCCGAATCCACGAACAAAATGAACAACTCGAATCCACGAGCAAATATGAGGAAAAACTAAAAGTTTATTGATTAAAATTTGAATATCTAAAACCTTAAGATACAATGGTCTTATATAGGTAAATAAAAGAAGAATACTTTTCTAACTAGAAAACTAAAATAAAGAAATAAAAATAAAATAAATTGGAATTCAAAACGGACCTAGAAAACAATTCCTAAACGAATTAGGATACTCTGATACTCCGTAGGCCTATTGACAGCTCTCTTCAACTATCGACAGGTCTGTAATCCACAGACTTACTGTAAAAAAATGTTGATAGGCTTTTTGAGGGTGTTGTCGACAGGTTACCTGCTGGTTGCCTTCTTCCTTGATCTCCTACATCACTATCTGTGAAAAGAGGCCATTAATGTAAAGACCTGAAGGGCCCATGAAGGTAAGGAAGGCCTTATAATTTTGTACTCTATGTTGTATTATCAGGCTTGCTGAACACTGAATAAGAGAGAAAAGGAGATTGCAAGTCACCTAGGAATTAGGACCCTAAATTGTGCAGTGCTTTATAGTACAATACAGTTGATTGAGGCAAAAATTACCAAGAATACATTAAAGAATATCAAATAAGTATTTTTATACGCATTCGTGTGTGATCAATGATGCATACATATATATACTCTCGAAAATTATTATTATGTCAATAAAAAAAGAATTAGACTATGCACACACATCGTATGGTATCTCTTTCAAGACAACAAATGTAATTCTATCAAGGTAATGAGCACTCAGGAGGTAGGCCTTGTGGAAAGCGTTTCAAATCAGTGCAGTAGTTGTAGATCATGTACTTCTGTTGCACTTCTTTCATCTTCTCTTGGCTTGCGCTATCCAATTCTTGGTTGAACCAGCTATTGCTTGATGAGCCACAGTTTGATTTGCCCGATGACCACACACAAGCATCAGTGTTGAATCCCCTATAGGATGCAGTGAAGGGAGCTTGAGTCCAATCAGTTTTCACAAGCCACCCCTTGTTGCCCAATCCTCAGCATCCCACAGGCTTGAGTAGAGCCTCATCGCCTGATCCTTTGGGAATGCAATGCCATTGGCCTCATGGTTCTTGAAGTCTCTGATTGGGACGCCATCGACTGAGAAACTGTACGACGAGTAATACATAAAAGCATATTTAGTAAGCATCAAAGTGAAATTAGCTACAATATTTAGATAAAATAATATGATTCAACATTTCTTAGCTTACATGATATGTTGTGGATTCCATAGGATTGAATAGGTGTGGAAGTCCGCTCTCGGATCAAACCAAAGGTAGAACTGCTGCTCCCTGTTTCCCTTCCCTTGAGTGAACACATTGGTGTGAAGGATGTATGGATCGCCACTGAGGTTTCCAAGGAACTCGAAATCAATCTCATCATGAGTCGGTCCTTGAGATGAGAGCTGTTATACATTTCCAAAGTGAAACCAGCATCTTAGAATTAGATTACAATTAAAAGATTAATGTATATATGTAAGTGCTAAGGAATTGAAGCTTACATAGTAGGCAGTGACAGTTCCTGCAGAGTTCCCGGGAACGAGTTTGATCTGCATGTCAATGTGGCCAAACAAATACTCATTCTTAGACTGGAAGCCTGAACCAGAGGCCTTGTCAAGTGATAACGTGAGGAGCTGCCCATTTTCCAGTATCTTACCGCGACCATCACCCCAAGTGATGTCTACATCTTGGTTGAAGCTGCCGGCAAAGGCAGTAGCAACGAGAAAGCATGCTAGTATAGAAGCATGCAACAATGTAGCACAAGAAGAGGAAGAAGAAGAAGAAGCCATTGCTAATGAACGAGTAAAGAATAGAGTAAGGGATTTTGATGGGAGCAAGGTCTAGGGGCTTGGAGGGTTTTATATACATGGTAAGTGGAAAGAGAGTTCAGGCTTCTTAACTCTTAAGGCAGGCAATTAGAGAATTCCAGGTTATGGGCTGGCAAAGAGCTGTACATGGAAAAAAGAAGCGAAAGAAAAGTGAAAGAGAGTGCCAAGTGCTTGATGCTATTGATAGTGTGGAATATTCACGCGGTTTCAAAGCAGATAGGCCGCCCACCTGATGAGAACCACCGTGCCGAATCCTGTTGACGGGCTGAGAGTTTGCGGACCCAACTCCAGCTGCTGCACTGTACCACTTTAATAATAATAAGCGCCTACGCTGGGCAGGCTGTCTGAAATCCTGTCATTTTGCATCAACTGGATAGCTTTTCATCAGAGGCTGTGAGGCAAGCCATTACAACACTGAGCCTGCTTTCGTCTTCGAGGAAAGTGAGTTAAAGAGGTTTGGTGTTCAGCAAGGTGCACACCCAGTACACCAACAAGTTTCTGAAGCTTGATCCCCTAGTTCTTTTTTAACTTTTACCACCTCCTCAAAATTGGTTCTGTTTTATATTTACCGCTCCTTAAGAACCAGTTATTTCTTAATAATTTGTAACTGGTTCTTAAGGGTAATAAGAGCCATTATTACAATTATTACAGGTAGGGACCATAAGAAATGTGCCCAACAAGCTAACCCTCAATTTGAAACTTGTCTCAAACGTTCAAAAAGTGATGTTCCTTGTTCAGTTGGCAACAATTGCTGATGATCTGAACAAAATGGTACAAATTTCCTTGACAGTAACTGTTCACCCTGTCAATTGATGAATGATCATTTTGTGGGCAAGCCAACCCATATCCTTGAATAATTATGTCACAGAAGCTCTAACATGGAAGCTTCCTCTACTAATATTCACCTATTTGAAGAGGAAAAGAAAATAAAGTAAACGGCTCCACACTTTCAATGATTGAATATCACACCAAAAACACATGAAGAAAAAAATTGAAAGTATACTTAAAAGTTTAATCACATTAGGCAAGTAATAAGAAAGTTTCCCACCCGTCAATAATATAGAAGAATTCATAAACTTTGGGATTTATCTATTAAGGTTGTCTGCATCATTTTAAATTTCTTTTGTTCAAATATCTCTATATTCTATGGATCTCAAGCAACTGTCTTAATGAACAAGGGGGCAAAGGATATATTTCCACAAAAGAAATCTAATTTATATTAAAAAAACAACAGAAAATTAATGCTGGCCTGAAATTCTAATCTAGGTGATACATTACCCAATTTTTCTTTTTCTCCCTACTTGTAGAATGCCACAGTTTTAAGTTAGTAAGCCTTTTCTAGACAAATGTATATCAATTATGTTATTTGCATAAATTGTGTCACATGAGTAATCATTTGGGCGTAAGATCAAAGAGGAGATATAGCTATCATGGCATCATATCTATCCATGTGTTAATGATTACTTATTGTATATAATGCACTAAAGAAAGCATACCAATTTCAAGATCTAAGTAACAAGTATACAGCTACACAAAGAAAAACAGAAGTATGAAACTCATAAATATGTCAGATACCTGTTCTTCTATGACAACATGAGATTGGATTGTGAAACATAGAACATAGGATGTGACAGCATTGTCAAATAAGAATAACAATTTACCCTACAAAGTGGGTGATGTAATATAACCTGGATCGCAATCGCCTTCAAATCTAAACTAAAATTTATGTTTTGAAACAATATAGAAGTTCGGGTTTCCACCCCTTACGTGGACTTCACACCAAAAACTCAAGAGCAAGGATAACACTAAAGAATTTCAATAGGATAACTTGTGAAAATTTTAATCATTCAATAATCTAAAGTAGAAGTTTGGTAGCCCTTTTATAGGCTCTACAGGATGAGTACTTCTGAGAAATAACTGATAAATACAACTAAGCAACTAAATTACAATAAAGTAGCTAAGACCAAATGAAGATGGCACATCGTCTCCTCGTATAGACTCGATCGAATGGCGTGATGTCCTCATTATTTCCCCCCGGGTGAGAAAAGCTTGAACCTGTTGGATGTATAGTAGGAGATTGTTGCTGGCTATGGTAATGCTTCAAGAGGTCGGGATCAAGCTGCCGAAAGTCCTCAGTAATCCAAGAATTTTCTAAATCAGGTCCCATTTTCACTTAATGAGATAGCGTCGCATTCCTCTATCTCCGGTAGAGACAATCTGATCATCCAAGATAGAATCTATATTTTCTGCTGCATAGGATAATTTTGAGAGAAGTGGAGGTAATGGGGGGCTCTCAGAAAGAGGGTCCTGGGTAAGCTCATTCACGAATGGATCAGAAGGAGTATCAAAAGTGCCTTTATATGGGACCAAGTTCTCAACATTAAAAGTGCAATTGATGCCAAAGTTTGATGGGAGATCCACCACATAAGCATTTGAATTGATCTTCTTAAGGATTCAGAATGGTCCCGCGCTTCACGCGTAATTTCTTCACGGTTCCCAGAGGAAACCATTCGGTCTCATGCGGACCATCACATAGTCACCAATATTAAATATCCTTAATCTACGATGTAAATCAGCAGAAGCTTTATAATCAGCATTATTTTTCATTATCTTCTCTCTGATCTCCTCATGTAGTGCATGCATATGAGTTGCAAATGCAGATGCAGAATCTGATACCTTAGAATGATGATGGGCCATGGGAACAAGGTCAATCGGCTGCCTAGGTTTAAAGTCAATTACTACTTCAAATGGACTAAGACCTATAGTTCCATTGACATAGCTATTGTAAGTAAATTCGACCATAGGCAAGATCAGATCCCAAGTTCTCAAATTTTTTCCAACGAGACACCTAAGGAGATTTTCTAAGATTCGATTGACTACCTTGGTTTGCCGATCAATTTGTGCATGAAACATTGTCGAGAATCTCAGTTTGGTCCCCATCTCGTGACACAGTGATTGCCATAAATAACTAACTTAACATCCCTGTCAGACATCATGATTTTGGGCAACCCAGTTAGCCCGATGGCCCATCGCTCTAGTTTTGATGATAATTAACTCATATAGTTATAGTACTAATGATCTTGTATTTAATTGGTATCAGATATTTGATCAAGATCTTAGTTGGCGTTTAGCTTCAACAAAGGATTTAAAGTCAAAGTTTTAGAGTTAGCACGTGTTGATTCAAGAGCTTACGCATCAAGATTGTATTAAGTACTTAAGAGGAGTCTAGCTCATTGGATCAAGGTTTGGACCAAGTCAAGAAGGAGAAGAAGACCTTCAAGAGAAATTTTCCAAGAAGACTTGTGTCATATTTGTAAGTGTCAAGATTTTATTTTTAGATAAAATGTAAAGGATAGATTAGTTGGTGGATTGCTCAAATTCATATACACTCACACACAAGATTTATATATGTTTTCATAAAAGAGTTTTGGTTTTGAAAAATACCGGTTTGGTTTTTGAGCTTCAAAATATGCATATGTTTTAACAAAACTTATTTTAGAGCTTAAATGTCAAAAACATAGATATTTCATCATATATGTGTAGCGGA
Source organism: Agave tequilana (assembly GCA_038442645.1). Taxonomy (NCBI): domain Eukaryota; kingdom Viridiplantae; phylum Streptophyta; class Magnoliopsida; order Asparagales; family Asparagaceae; genus Agave; species Agave tequilana. Next base: position 50,483 of record JAVJIF010024698.1, on the reverse strand, counting down.
TCATATCCATACACACTTAGCTTCAAAAGTGTTTAGAATATCTTGTTTTTGTATTTGGAAAAGTTTTGAAAAAATCGTTTTGAAAAAATACAGGTTTTTGTTTAAAGTAAAATTTTTATATTATAAAAATAGTTCAAAATGTTTGTAACATGTTTTGATTTTTACTCAGACATGTTTGTATATCAAATTATATCAATGAACTTAATTTTGTAGAATTTATGAGAATTTATGGGATTTTATTGAAGGTAAAAAGAACAAGTTTTAAATCCCTAAAACCTGTGTTCTGGCCTTCTGCCGGTCGACCGCACAGTCGACCGCGCCAGAGGTCGCTCGACTGGGCGGTCGACCGACGTGCACAAACGTGCACGGCCTTGTTTGGCTGGAGGGCCGGTCGACCGACCCGGTCGACCGCCAGAGAGCTCTGCTCTCTGGATCTGGCCCCGGTCGACCGGCAGAGAGCTTCTGCTCTCTGTATCCAGACCTCGGTCGACCGCGGTCGACCGATGGCACAACGGTCAGAAATCTGACTGTTGGCCGGTCGACCGGGCGGTCGACCGACGCAGGGAATCCTGCTAAGTTGGCCTCCAATGGCCATATTTTGGGAGCCTATAAATTGGGCTTCCCTTGGACTGTTTTGAACAAGATTTTAAGTGGGTTTTCAAGATAGTTTTTCCTACACTTCTAAGTATTTATCTTCACTTGTTTTAGAGCCAAATACTTCTATATCAAAAGGAGAGTTTTTCAAGAGTGTTTTGAAAAAGAGTTTTCATAAGTTTTTCACCACCAAATCAATCCTACTTTTCTCACACATACTTGAGCTATCTATTGCTATATCAATCCTATAGGGATCTTTGTTGTGAGAGTGTTTTAGGTGATCAAAGTATTGTGAACACCAAAGTGTTCTACTTTGTATTTGAGGAGGCGGACTTGCGAGTTCGCATTGTTATGAGTTCTAGTGAGAGCTCGGTGTAGAGGTACGGCTTCGGCAATCTAGTGTGCTTGCAGTGTGTAGTTCTTGCAGGAACAAGAGAGGGACTAGCGAATCTAAGGAGTTCTAGTGTGAACTCGTTGTAGGTGTTGCGGCACCGAGTGATCCAGTGGGATCGATTTTAGTGAAAATCCTTCATAGTGTTGAAGGTGGGGACGTAGAGCAAGGGTGCTCAAACCTCGAAACAAATCACCCGTGTTTGTGATTCCTCTCTCTATCTCTCACTTGTGTTTATATCTTGCATGCTTATATTGCTTTCATCTTTCTATGCTTGATATATACTTGTGCTCAAACTGATATATGCTTGGGTTTGTTTGCTTACACTTGTATTCAACCAAGAGAGCCATAACGCCACCTCAACTCTTATCTAGAGGAATCTTGAGGAGATAGTTCAGAACCCTTCACCGGAAATTCGGTTGCACTCTTAAGTTATACTTGCTGTGTTTAGCATAATAATTTTTAGTTTGCTTAAATAGTTTTAATTCCGCATTAATTTATCATAAATTAGTTAGTCACCTATTCACCCCCCTCTAGGTGATTTCAATTGGTATCAGAGCTTGATGCTCTTGATTTGGGTCTAACAACCTAGAGTTAAAGATCCTTATTTTTGGCTAATCATAATATTTATACACACACATGGATTTCATGTCACCTCCCATGTTTGATATTCTTAACATCCAAACTTGGAAGGTTAAGATGTCAATGTACCTCAAAGCCCTAGGTATTCATGTTTATTTTGCCACTATTAAAGATTCATATTATTTAAATGATAAAAATCTTGAGGCTAATGCAAAAGTCATTCATGCATTAAAAAGTACCCTAAATGATGAATATTTATCTAGGGTTGCTAATTTTGATTCGGCTTTTGTAGTATAGAACACTATAGTCTCCCTTTTGGCGAACGAAAGCAATACTATGCGGGGAGTGACTCGGATGATGAAAGTGATGCTTCCAACTTGTGTTACATGGTCCAAGGGGATAACCCCCTTGAGATAAACTCTGAATCCGAGCTTGATGAGGATGTTGACTTGTCATATGATGATCTTTCTTCATTTTGTCAACAACTTCTTGAAAAATATGATTCGCTTAAAAAGGATAATAATAAATTGAAAAAGAACAACACTTCTTTGTTAAAAGAAAACGACTCTCTTAAAAATAAATTTGCATGTATTTCAAAAGAAAATGATATGTTGAAAAAGGATAATATTTCCTTGACTTCTAAATTAAATGATCTTTGTGAAGGAAATACTTCCTTGAAAAATAAAATCACTTTGGTGAAAAAAGAAAAAGAGATTGTTTTGAATGAAAATAACTCTTTGAAAAGAAAAATTGTTTCAAAAGAAAAGAAAAATATTTCTAAAAAGAAAAAGAGTGTTGATTCTCATTCTCACCATGCTTTTCATACTACTATTGATAAAAATGAGATTCAATTTTTGAAAAATAGAGTAGATTGTTTGAGGTCAACTTTGAGCAATTGTGCATTTAATCATAATAGATTAGAAATGTTGTTTGAAAAGAAACAAGCTCCACATGTTCACGCACATCACCCATGGCACATATATGCACATTTTGCACATCATGATCGCATTCATTCTCATGTGCATGCTAGAGTGTACAAATGTACACATTGTGACCGCAAAGGCCATTTAGCAAAGTTTTTTTTTTATAAGATAAATCATATTAATTTTGCTAATAAAAATGTTTGGATTCCAAATAATGCTAACCCCCAGGACCCAAAAGAAAATGGGTACCAAAATCTCTACCTCTTGTGTTTGATGTAGGTGTGGGCTCTCACATGACGTGAGAGGATTGGTGCCTTGGTAGTGGATGTATGGGCTAGATGGACACACAAAATCGATGCACCGCTATCAAGGAAGTTTGGTGGGAGGACCACCATGTTTGGCGACTTAGAGTATAGTGCTTGTTGTTTTGGTAACTATCTCTAAACTCCTATTTTACTTATATGTTTTTACATTAATAATATTTAGCATGTATTTATGATCATGTTTTGTGGCTATGCTTCATGAGGTGATGCTTATTTAGATGTAGCTTTTATTAAAACTTGTGTCTATATTTGTACAAGTAGTGAGCAACATTTGATTCTTATATGTTTGTACTTTATTACTCATTTTTACTCATTACATGTACATGTATAACCTAGTTTTGATGATTCCATCATTTATACTTGTTTTCCCTATTTTTGTGCATGTTTTGCTTCATGTATGTGTTATTCTTGTCTAAAACTTATAAATATACAAGTATACCCTTTAGTCTCTTGCCTTCATGCAAACTACATTATGGACTCTTTTGTATTTAGGATATGTATGTATATTGTTAGTTTTGGATAAAACGTACATATAACTTGAAGTTTATTTTTTAAATAAAAATTAATTTTTATGATTTTTATGCTTTTGATAAAAGATATTCATGTTTATTTTTGAGCCTTATTGATCATTTTCATGAAAATACTATTTACACGATTCTTGTGCACTCACACTTCATTGGTTTACTCATGACATTGTTTTTATGAGAATTTTTTAGCATTATAGATTTCAAGTGTCAACCCTTGTGTATTTGGTATGTTTTATGAGATACATATGGTTTGGTTTCATGTTTGAAGGATGTTTAACTAGTTTTTCAAAATTATTTTAAAGTAGTTATTTATTCTTCAATCGGTAGAGTTTTCAAACTGTACAAAATATTTTCAAACTTTTATTTTTTTGAAAACCCCTACCAACCTTTAAGGGCGGATGGTTGGGTGACCATGCCTTGTATGCTCTATTTGAAAATCTCTTATCATGTGCATGATTAGGATGGATAGTTATGAGTTATACCATGAACTTTATGAAATTCTATTTTTGTATACTCATATATATTTTCTTATATATGTATGCTTCAAATTTCAAATAATATCAATTTCAATTGGTATTTTCATTTTCATACATATATATGAGTTAATTGTGCTTGATTTACAATATCCTTACATGTTTAAAGCACAAATTATGTTTATGCTAAGTTTGACTTAAATCTTGATTTCAATTGGTATCTCAATTGGTATTTTAATGAGTTTATGCATTATTTTCAATTGGTATTTCAATTGATTTCAAAATATACTTCATATTTTACCTTTTAATTGATATCAAAATTTACAATATACTTCTATTGGTATCATTATGTTTTGAATTCAATTGGGCTTCGATTTTAATTGATATCAAAATTTATAAATGTTTCAATTTCAATTGGTATCAAAAATTTCCAATTTCAATTGGTATCAAAAATGTTTTACCTTGTTTTTGGTATCAAAATTTATCATATATTTCAATTGGTATCAAAATATAAAATATTTTACTTCCATTGGTATCATGTTTCAAAAATCTTCAATTGGTATCTTAAAATTTTGTTTGTTTACAGTGCTACCAAAATTTTGTTTTAAGAAATTTTAAAGTTTTGCTTTAAGCATTATCAAAATTTTGTTCAAAATTTATTGATATGTGTTGCCTATATGCAAGGGGAGCTTAACATATCTTCTATATATAGATTCATGTTGAGTGCATCTTGTATTGAGGATCTTGACATCTCTTCTTTATGTGATACACGTGTGTAGGGGGAGCTTAACATCTCCGCTTATACATTGTATATTATGCTTTATGTGAGTTAGGATTTTGTCATCTCTTCTTCATGTAATGCATGTATGCAGGGAAGCTAACTTACCGTCTTCCTCTTCATGAATGTATATCGCATATATATCTTTATTGTTGATTTATTTTTCACCCCTTTGTTAATGATTGACAAAAAAGGGGAGAATAATTTTGAGCTTATATATGCATATTTAGAAATTAAGTTTATGCATATGTTGAGTTTATGCATGTTCTATATTTTATGCTTATACAAAAAGGGGGAGAATGATTTTGAAAGTTTATACAAAAAGGGGGAGAAGGTTTTTGGAGAAGAATTTGTGATTTATGCATGTTTCTCTCACCTTGTTTATGCATATATATTTATTTAGTTTTATGCACTTCATTGAATATCTATTTGTTTATTGTTATGCATGAGTTAAGGGGGAGCTTCTATGAAGCTTATCTTTAATCCATGCATATATAACTCCATGAGTTTTGTCATCATCAAAAAGGGGGAGATTGTTGGCCCAAAGACCCATTGCTCTAATTTTGATGATGATTAACTCATGTAATTATAGTACTAATGATCTTGTGTTTAATTAGTATCAAATATTTGATCAAGATCTTAGTTGGTGTTTATCTTCAATAAAGGATTTAAAATCAAAGTTTTGGAGTTAGCACGTGTTGATTCAAGAGCTCGCGCATCAAGATTGCATCAAGTACTCAAGAGGAGTCTTGCTCATCGGATCAAGGTTTGGACCAAGTCAAGAAGGAGAAGAAGACCTTTAAGAGAAGATTTCCAAGAAGACTTGTGTCATGTTTGTAAGTGTCAAGATTTTAATTTTAGATAAAATGTAAATGATATATTAGTTGGTGGATTGCTCAAGTTCATATACACTCACACACAAGATTTATATATGTTTTCATAAAAGAGTTTTTGTTTTGGAAAGAACCGGTTTGATTTTTTAGCTTCAAAATATGTATGTGTTTTATCAAAACTTACTTAGAGCTTGAATGTCAAAAACATTGATATTTCATCATATATGTGTAGTGGATCATATCCGTACACACTTAGCTTCAAAAGTGTTTAGAATATCTTGTTTTCGTATTTGAAAAAGTTTTGGAAATATCATTTTGGAAAAATACAGGCTTTTGTTTAAAGCAAAATTTTTATATTACAAAAATAGTTCAAAATGTTTGTAACATGTTTTGATTTTTACTTAAACATGTTTATATATCAAAGTATATCAATCCCTAAAATCTGTGTTCTGGCCTTCTGCTGGTCGACAGCACAGTCGACCGCGCCAGAGGTCGGTCGACCGGGCAGTCGACTGACGTGCACAAACGTGGATGGACCTTGTTTGGCTGGATGGCCGGTCGACCGACCCGGTCGACCGCCAGAGAGCTCTGCTATCTGTATCTGGCCTCGGTCGACCGGAAGAGAGCTTCTGCTCTCTGTATCCAGACTTCAGTCGAGCAGCCGGTCGACCGATGGCACAACGGTTAGAAATCTGACCGTTGGCCGGTCGACCGGGCTGTCGACCGATAGCAGGGAATCCTACTGAGTTGGCCTCCAACGGCCATATTTTGGGAGCGTATAAATTGGGATTCCCTTGGACTGTTTTGAACAAGATTTTAAGTGAGTTTCAAGATAGTTTTTCCTACACTTCTAAGTATTTATCTCCACTTATTTTAAAGCCATATACTTCCATATCAAAAGGAGAGTTTTTCAAGAGTGTTTTGAAAAAGAGTTTTCTTGAGTTTTTCATCACCAAATCAATCCTAGTTTTCTCATACATACTTGAGCTATCCATTGCTATATCAATCCTATAGGGATCTTTGTTGTGAGAGTGTTTAGGTGATCAAAGTGTTATGATCACCAAAGTGTTCTACTTTGTATTTGAGAAGGCGGACTGTGAGTTCGCATTGTTTCGAATTCTAGTGAGAGCTCGGTATAGAGGTGCGGCCTCGGCAAGCTAGTGTGCTTGTGGTGTGTAGTTCTTGCGGGAATAAGAGAGGGACTAGTGAGTCCAAGGAGTTCTAGTGTGAACTTGTTGTACGTGTTGTGGCACCGAGTGATCCGGTAGGATCGATTTTAGTAGAAATCCTTCATGGTGTTGAAGGCGGGGACGTAGAGCAAGGGTGCTCGAACCTCGAAACAAATCTCCCGTGTTTGCAAATGCTCTCTCTATCTCTTACTTGTGTTTATATCTTGCATGCTTATATTGCTTTCATCTTTATATGCTCGATATACACTTGTGCTCAAATTGATATATGCTTGGGTTTGTTTGCTTACACTTGTATTCAACCAAGAGAGCCATAATGGCACCTCAACTCTTATCTAGAGGAATCTTGAGGAGATAGTACAGAGCCCTTCACCGGGAATTCGGCTACACTCTTGAGTTATACTTGGTGTGTTTAGCATAATAGTTTTTAGTTTGCTTAAATAGTTTTAATTCCGCATTAATTCATCATTAGATTAGCTGGTCACCTATTCACCCCCCCTCTAGGTGATTTCAATTGGTATCAGAGCTTGGTGCTCTTGGTTTGGGTCTTACAACCTAGAGTTAAAGATCCTTATTTTTGGCTAATCACAGTATTTATACACACACATGGATTTCATGTCACCTCCCATGTTTGATATTCTTAACATCCAAACTTGGAAGGTTAAGATGTCAATGTACCTCAAAGCCCTAGGTATTCATGTTTATTTTGCCACTATTAAAGATTCATATTTTTTAAATGGCAAAAATCTTGAGGCTAATGCAAAAGCCATCCATGCATTAAAAAGTACCCTAAATGATGAATTTATCTAGGGTTGCTAATTTTGATTCAGCTTTTGTAGTATGGAACACTATAGTCTCCCTTGGTGAACAAAAGCAATACTATGCGGGGAGTGACTCGGATGATGGAAGTGATGCTTCCTACTTGTGCTACATGGTCCAAGGAGATAACCCCCTTGAGGTAAACTCTGGATCCTAGAAAGACTATCTTGTCTGTACAACAAACATACTTTTTTGGGTTTGCATAAAACTTTTCAGCTCGGAGTGCGCGAAGGACTTGCCTCAGATGGTCCACGTGTTGCTCCTGAGTTCGGTTGTAAATCAGTATATCATCAAAGTATACCACTACGAATTTACCGATAAAATAGCCGAAACAATTGATTCATCTCTCATGAAGGTGCTAGGAGCATTGGATAGTTCAAAGGGCATGACAAACCATTCAACAACCCATCCTTAATTTTAAACTCAGTCTTTCATTCATCCCCCGGCCGGATTCTAATTTGGTGATGCCCACTATTAAGATCAATCTCAGAGAAGATTGTGACACCTGTCATCAGATCCAGCATATCATCAAGACGGGGGATGGAGAAATGATACCTGATGGTGATTTTACTAATTGCAAGGCTATCCACACACATACGTCATGCGTCGTCTTTCTTTGGCGCCAAAAGTGCAGAAACTGCACATGGGGTCAAACTTTCTTTAATGAATCCCTTGTCAAGTAATTCTTTTACCTGACATTGTAACTATGCATGCAAGGCAGGTTTATTCTGTAATGGAGCAGGTTTACAAAGTTGTTCCTGAGACTAAGTCAATTGCATGTTGAATGTCTCTCATAGGAGGCAGCTCACCTGGCAGATCTTTTGGGAGGATTTCAGAGAACTCTTAGAGAATTGGTTTAATGTGTCTGGGAATCGGCACATCGATGTTTAGCTCAGCATCTTGAAACACGAGTGCATAAAAAGTAAATCTCTCATTCAAACTCTTTTCAATTTGATCGTGGCTGATCAAACTCATTACCATCTTACCTTTCCCTTGATCATAGATCTTTTGGGAGGATTTCAGAGAACTCTTCGAGAATTAGTTTAATGTATTCGGGAATCGACACCTCAATATTTAGCTCAGCCTCTTGAGCCACAAGCGCATAAGAAGTAAATTTCTCATGCAAACTCTTTTCAATCTGACCGTGTCTAATCAAGTTCATTTTCATCTTGCCTTTCCCTTTATCACTCTTCTTTTCAGGAACTAAAGCATCCATTTTTTCTTTGCCTTTGTCAACCCTTTTTTCTTGTTTTGGGGGTTCGGTTGATTGGGCATCAGCTTCACCTTTTGCCCTATGGATGAATGAACATTGGTTAGTACATTCATTTATGGTCACATCTAAATCGAACAACCATGATAATAATATGACCAACTTTCATAGGGAGTATGTCACACCATACATTATCTGTGTATGTAGCAAATTGGATGAGAATTTGACATCTTTCCTGAATATTTATGGACGTAGTGTCGATCCATATAACCTTGTAGGGGTTTGGATGCTTCACCGGTTTCATTCTAGGGTGTTGATTAATTTTGACGCAATAACGTTGATACAACTGCCATTATCCACTATCACCTTACAGCTCTTATTTTCAATTTTTGTGCAAGTCTGAAAGATGGCAGTTTTTCTTCAGTCGTTGGGTTGCTCTAGCTAAGCTAAAATGCACCTCACTACACGTAACTGGGCTTGGTCTAAACTGGGAGTTGGTTCATCTCTCCTACAGTTCTAATGCAGCCACTGAATTCATGTTCTTCTACAGAGGCATCCGAGTCATCGTCATGTTGGTGCACGACCACTTCGACATCACCCTCTTTTTCTACCTTTTCAATGGGAACGTCTACTAAGAGGGTCTTGGTTTGACTCGAACACTGGCTGACAAGGCGTCCATACCCTTGACACCTATAGTATTAAGTCTGCAGGTTGACCTTAGCTAGTTCACTAGTTGTCCTCCTCTCGGAGATGATTGGTTTTGCACTACAAGAACTTGCTGGTTTGACGTTTGAAGAGCTCGAGACAGGTTTGCTTAGAGCAGGGAAAGACCAGCTAAACCTTGGCTTGCTAGTATTGGCGGCCTTACAGTTGTCCCTAAACTCCCGATGGAAGTAGGATCTTATAGACTCATCTAAATTGGTGACTAGTTGGTAAGTCTGCTCTAGAGTCGTGATGCCTCGAGCGATGAGCTCTCGGCGGTAATCATCCCTAAGTCCTGACTTAAACCTGGATAGCGTCTGTTCGGGGGACTCTAACTCGATTGCTCTACACCGATTCAAATATTCATCAATATCAATGAAATCGACAGCTGACTTGTTTCCCCGAGTCAATCTATTCCACTTGTCCAGTAATTGCTAACTGAATGACGGTGGAACGTATTTCAACATAAGCTTCTCTTTCATACTTTCCCAAGTCTCCACGGGGTCTTCTCTTCTATACCTCATCATTTTCTCTAGGTTTTCCCAATATTATCCAGTTTATCCTGTTAGTTTCATCATGGCAAATTGAATTTTTTTAGACTCGGACATATCATGCCAATGAAAGTAGCGGGCCATAATCAATTGCCAGTTTATATAAGCCTGAGGGTCCAAGCGCCCATCGAAGGAAGGGGCATCAACTTTAACGTTTTTGATGCATTGAGCATCAATGTCCGCTGTATTATAGAGCTGAGCTCACTCTCGCCTGAGTGACCTACTGTCGTTTCAAGAATTGTCCTCCTCAGTGGCTCCCTAACGATTGGTTTCTAGCCCTATCAAACCGGGTTGCTAGATTCCTACCAACCTGGTCCCTAACTTCTTATAGTTGTTGGTCCATCTTTTCTATCTTATCAATGATTGTGTTAAGTGTATCCGGAATGCTTGAGTCTATTGGTGTAAAAGTTTCTCCTACGGACAAGTTTCACCACTTCTAGTAGGCATGCAAGTTCCTACCTGATCCTATATGCAAATTATCCTAAAATGAGATATATGGTATGCATAAGGAATCAGAGATTAGATCAAATATAAACAATACCAACTCTAAGCTATGTAAATTAACACGTGATTAAGAAAATATAATGTAGAGATAGTAACAAAATACACGTGCTAACACAATTAATTTCTAAATAAGTCAAGTGATCACAAATTCTATCTAATTTAGTTGCACAGTTAATTTCAAGACAGTTTATCACTCAAGATCAGAATCACACAACTCACTATTTAGTGAGAAACAGTTAATAAATTCTACCTCGCGACAGATTGGAATAGCAAACTATGTCAATTAAGCCGCAGGCATAACTAAACAGAATTTTTAAAATTACCTGAGAGGTGACCGAAGCCCAAACTTGTACCTGACTGTTGTAGGCACATATTATTGGTCGTCACGAACCCGCTACCTCGAAAATGACTCAATTTGGACTTGAAACAAGCTCTAAACGGCTTTCAAAAGTGCCGAGTTGCTCTTGAACAGAGTCAGGGCACTCACTGGGCTGAGTCAACTCAGTGGGTGACCCAGATGATGACGTCAGTGGTGACATCAGCGGTAACAGGCCACGGGTCGGGTTAGGGAAGTAATGGGTCAGGTTACTGAATTCAACCCGACTTGATTCCTTTACTTAACCTTATCGTGTTTGGTAAGTTGATCTGACCCGCTACATTCAATCTACCAATACTCCTCTTCCTCTCGTTGATTTGCCCTAGTTAGGGCTGGAATTTGGCGATGGCGGCACTGCGTCAAGGTGAAGGGAAGTCGATGAGATCTAAGGGAAGTTGACGGCGGTGGCGATGAGATCTGGTGATGGCGACGAGATCTGGTGATGGCGGGGCGATGATAACTGTTGTCAGGGGTGGACAATTAGGTGGTAATGATGAAGTCCTGGCGTCACAGCGTGCAGATGAGAGGAGATCGCGACTTCAATTAGAGATTTTGAGGCTTGATCGACGACGGCGAGCGGGAGAGGACGCGATGGCGTCAGCAAGGGAAGGTGGAAGTCGTGGCGGCTTCGACGTCGTCAGCAGACCAAAGAGGATGATGAAGGGGGTAGCCGAGGAAGAAAAGAGGGCGGTGGAGTTGTTTGGTTGAAAGACGAGAGGGCGGCAGTTGGGGATTTGAATGTTGGGCAAGGGGATGGAGGAGGTGGTGGCAGCGCTCAAGGTCGTGGTGGTGGGCTGTGGGGCGTCGGGATGTGGTGATGATGCTGTTGGCGGAGGCGAGGGAGGGTGGAGATGAGATCTGGAGGATGATTGGGGAAGAAGATGTACATGGGAGTGAACAGTTGAGATTTGTAATTTTGGGGGATTTTCGTAGGAAATTTTCAGGCAGTGTATTTTTTTTTTTTTGAAGGAGATCTAGGGATTCAGACCTAGGTTTTTGGAGCACGGAAAAAATTTGGAAAGGGAAAAAATTGAAGGGGATTGAAACTATGGCTCTGATATAAAACTATGGCTCTGATATAAAATTGAAGGGGATTGAAACTATGACTCTGATATAAAAATGATGTAATAGCGTGGATCGCAATAGCCTTCAAATCTAAACTAAAATTTGAAATTTGAAACAAGATAGAATTTCGGATTTTCACCTCTTACATGGGCTGCTCACCCAAAACTCAAGAGCAAGGATAACTTAAGAATTTTCAACAAGATAATTTGTGAAAACTTTAATCATTCAATAATCCAAAGTAAAGGTTTGGTAGCCTTTTTATAGGCTTTACAGGATGAGTACTTCTGAGAAATAACCGATGTGATACTAAATACTCACAAAAGAGAAATACAACTAAGCAACTAAACTAAATTAAAGTAGGTAGGACCAAATGAAGATGGCACGTCGTCTCCTCGTATAGACTCGATCGAATGGCGTGGTGTCTTCATCAGTTGGCATTCACACTTGTCAGCGGAAACCTTCCTGTCTTGCAGCCTCATTCACTACTTTACCACTTCTGTTATAGGCTAAGACTGCTTTTCTTGGAAATTTCGATTTAAGAATTCTGCATCTATACAATGATGCAAATGCCAAAAAAAGTGAGTCGTGCATCATTTCCAAATCAAAACAGTAACTAGTAGGATATACCCTTGATGAACCTATAAATGCTTTTCTCCGTGATATACATCTAGAGAGACGCCATGCCCTTGCATAGTTCTGTATATCTATAAATACCCAAATGGTAAATCGAGAACCAGGTTTGCTGTCACCATATAAAACAATAAAGTTATTATTTATTATTTATACATGCATTCACATTGGACGTGTCATGTATCAAGAGACCCATATAGTGAATGTGCGGTGCAATGTATCTACAGATTCCAGAATTCAGTTATGCTACATTAGAAAGTAAATGAAAGTTTGCCAATGTAGCAATTATACTACAAAAATGTGTTTTTTCTCAATGTAAATATTAGACTCATAATGGCAGTGGTTTAAAAAAAAAACAGAAATAACCACGTAAACATCACAAAAGGTAAAAATCATGAAAAAAATTTCAGTTTTGACTATTTAATAATAACATCCCCGGATTTCTCTGAAATAATAATAGCAGTAATAATAGTAGTTGCACTAGAGGTATCTCTTTGGCTGAAAATCCAATAATTTGTATAGAATTCCGAATCTATCATCAACAACTGAATAACATTCCCTACACATCGTGAATCCAACTAAAGTAATTGAGACACGGTCTCACCAGCCCTGTCACAACTCACTCCAAACGCTGAACTTGAGCATCAACTTTCTAATTGTAGTTTTTCATGCACCAATTAGCAAATCTCATAAAAACTACTTTAATTTCTATGCATAAGAAAATGCCTAAGAATCGCATTCCAGGCAACTGGAGAGACAAGGCCTAAATTCCAGAGGGAATCCCGAATCTTTGTGCTTTGATTTTGTCCTTCAGAGATTTTGGTATGTAAATACACTATAGGCAATCATCTCCAAATCCTAGTAGTTTATAGGAAATGGCAAGGACAGAGGAATGAATAAATTAGCATGAGGTTGTGTTTGTTGGAGAGAGGAGTTGTGTACTCCTACTTTGTATTACCCAAATCCTCAGTGGAGGTTCCCTGTGTGGGAAGTCCTGTGTGGACGATTTAGTAGAAATCTTTCTGTGTGAAGGTGGGGACGTAGAGCAGTGGCTCAAAGCTCGAAACATATCTCTGTGTTTGCGATTGATCCACTATCTCTAAACTCTCTCTCTCTTATATTGTGCCTTACATTATTTCATATTGTTCATATCATACTTATATGCTTAGTATTGTTTGTGTGTGCTCATACTTGTGTTGAACCAAGAGAGCTTCATATAGCACCTCATCTCTTATTTAAAGGAATTTAGAGGAGATACTCCAGAGCTCTTCACCAGGAATTCCGTTACACTCTTTGATTATACTAAGTGTGTTGCAATTTATTTTTTAACTCCGCATCATTTGTCATTAGATTAGCCATACACCTATTCATCCCCCCCTCTAGGTGTACTTTCAATAGCTTCATACAGGCTGCGTCACCAAATGGCTGCGCCTTTAAGGCTGCCTATGTACCTTGCCCAAGGGATCAAGCCAACCGTAGTTTATTGAAATGAGCTCCATTGAGCTCAAGCACCCGTGACTGAATCTTCAGCAGCGAATCGATCTGGCTTTATTATATGAACCTCCTTACTACCGTCATGGAGAATAACGACATTCAACTTGAGCTTGCGCGATCACAAGCTTCAGATCATGCTTCTTTACCCACTTTCGTGGTTTTATCTTAGTTACAATGGCTGCAGATAATTTGAAATTCTCATCAATGTATTCAACCTGTTCAGCATCAAAACTGGTTACATGATCTCCACTCGGTGTCACATCCGGTGAAGTCCTTACTGATACCGAACCAACTGGAGGTGGTAGGGTAGCATTAACCTCTACCCACTGCGATACTTCCTTGGTCTTCATCCTCTCCACCTGCTGAGAGACAGTAGACTTTAACACTGAAGTCTTATCAAACGTGACATGCTGTCTCAACGTGATCTTTTTGTTTTCGGGGTCCCACAACATGTAGCCTTTCATGTTTCTTTTAACACCCAAAACACAAATTTCTTTGCTCGCATATTCACCTTTCCATCTTTGACACTAAAGTAGGCTGGACTTTCAAATTCTCCCGCAAATCATGATCTTGAGCAGTTTTTTCAGACCACACTTCCAGTGGAGTTTTTCCTCCTATCGCAATCAATGACAATCTATTTATGAGATGACTAGCATATACAATCGCCTCAGCCCAAAATAATTTGTCTAATCATGTATTAGACAATAAACACGAACCTTCTCCAATAAGGAATAGTTTATCTCCTTAGCCAACCTCTGTATTCCATCTGTGAAGTGTGTACCAATACCATCATATCCTTCCACTTCACCAGCATATTTAGGGCTTCACACCTTTGTCTCATGGGATATATCCAAAAATGCCTAGATAAATCATCAATAAAAGAGACAAAGTACCTATGACCTCCAAGCGATGCAATCTTAACAGGTCTCCAAATACTTACGTGCACACAATCAAGAAGACCTTCAGAGTGGTGAGTAGTGATGTTGATTTTTACCTTCTTCTTGTCTAGAACACCGTATTCACCCAATTCCATGTTGTAGGTAGATGCACCTTCCAATGATCCCTTCTTTGCTGGAGCTTATAAAGACTTTTCTCTTCCGTGTCCGAGCCTCCTCTGCCAGACCTGTGTGCAAACATCATCTAAAGAAATAAAAGTCTCCACCTGACCTGTAATTGTATTACCCTTCAAGTAGTAGAGATTGTTCCGGCGAATGCCTTTCATAACCACCATTGAGCTTTTGGTCATCTTGAGAACACCATCTCGAATAGATACCACAAGACCCAATGTTTTCAAAGCACCAACTAAGATAGGGTTCCTTGTGAGTTGAGGTACATACCTACTTCTTTCACTTCTCGTACTATCCCATTAACCATCTTGACACGGACTGTACTTATCCCTTCTATATTACATGGATGATCATCACCCATTACAGTGAAACATCATCTAGCTTCTCAAAGTTAGAGAACTAGTCCCTATTCGGGCACACATGATAGGTAGCTCATGTATCTAAGATCTACTCAGCATTATTTGAGTAACCAACAGTAAGAGTTGTAACAGGAAAAGAAAATACTGATGAGTTTGAGTCTGATCTATCCGCCTGTGAAGTACTGGCATGAGTACTTGTCATCTGTGCGAGATTTGCCTCGGTCTTTAACTCTTTCTTCTTACCTTTGGCCTTCAGACAATCAACCTTTCAGTACCCTAGCTCCTTGCATAAGGCGCACTGGTTCTTCTTCAGATCTCTAAATCCTGATTTGAACTTTGAACTTCCCTGATCACCTTAGCCTTTCCTATTGGAACTTATGCCTCTTACCGCTACTGCCTCTGCTGTTGTGTGATAGGTAAAAAGCAAGCACGAGAAAAGTAGAAAGGGAGTGGGTCGAAGTTACTGCTTTTGCGATTCTTCCGTAGTAGCGAAGTGGCTATACGGGTCGTATCCACAAGGAGGGAGAGCGATGGAAGCTTGATGCGGCTTTTATATTCAAGAAAAGAGAATGTTCTTTGTTTCCAAATAAAGAATTGAAAAGTGAAAATAAATTGTTTCAAGAATTGTTGGAAAATGTTTTGGTAGTTTGTAAAAGTGGGTTTTTCTTAGTGGTAAAAACGCATGGCTAACTTTCTACTAATTGCTCCCACTAATCTCTAACTTCTTGAAGATGTGCCTCACGATGGATCATAGGCAAGCTTACCCCTGATGCAATGGAACTATTCACGTGAAAATCGAGTGAAAGTTCTTCCTATAACTTTGCTTTACACGGCAAAAACTCGGACATTCCCATATCTAGATCCATTAGAAGGCGAGAATACGGGAAGACACGAGTGCACTAATGGTATCGGCAAAGTTAAAAGGAAAGTCTCTAACTTACAACAACAAGCAAAGTACAAGACTTATAGATCATCAAAAAAAAACTATTTAAGTATGAAATATAAGAAGGTAAATACTTGTAGGTAAGTTAGAGTTAGAACCCTCGTCTTAAGATGCCATAGCTCTCGTTTGCACAAGGCTTGTTAACACTATTGACTCATGCGGGTTATCAATTAAGTAGTTAAAGATTAGTGGGTTAGTAGTTAGTTAGCCATGCTATGGAGGAGTTAGTTACACATGGTGAAGAAAAGAACAACAAAAGAAAATAGATAAAGAGAAGGAGTTACACTAAAGTAAGAATGTAAAAGCAAATGCAAGCAAATAAAAACAACTAGTAAATGGAAAGAAGAAAGAGAAGTAATTACTTGTATTATCTTGTCACCTTCCAATACAACTTGTACACACTCTCTCTCTTTCACTCTAATGGCCTAAGCTAGAACTAGAAATAGAAGAAGAAGAAGAAGAACTACAAACAAAATCAAAACTACACAACTTTGTTCTCCCCACGGATTTTTTTTCAACTGAAGAGCCCAGGAGGGCTTTTATAGGCATCAGGGACTAGGGGGCCAGGGGACAAACCCTGGCCCAAAACGTGGCGCGCCGCGCGCCCACATGGCCGCGGAAACGTGGCAGATGCCGCGTTTTCGCGGCAATACTTTGGCGGCGCGCGCAGCGCCGCCTGCTGCGCGCCGCCTGTCTGCTGGATTCCCGGTTTCTGGTTTGACCGCGAAAACACGGCAAAATGCCGCGTTTCCGCGGCTTTCCTTGGGCGGCGCGTGCGGCGCAGCCTGCTGCGTGCTGCCTGTTGTCCCCCTGTCGGCTAACGCTCCTGATTTTGACGGAGTCAGCTCTCTAGGTCAATAGCTATTTTTCTAGCCTTTTAATCACCAAATAAATGGTGATTTGGGTCTTCTTCTTCATTTGCCCACCATGGACCTAGGATCAAGCAAGTAAGGTTTTATTAGTAGAATTTTACATGAAATAAATATGAGAATGTGATGAAAATTATGCAAAATTAGAGACTAATCACACCCCACACTTATATTTTTGCTCGTCCTGAGCAAAACAAAAATAAGAAAATTATTATACCACTTTCGCAGGTGACGCGATTGCACTGAGCATGTGCAACAAGCCTTTAAACCTCTAAGTTTCCCCTAGAGGAGGAGTGTTGTCTCCTGAGGGTTTTCAGCGGATTGCACCCACAAAATCCAGTAAGTAAAGAAGTTAGTTGTTTAGAAAGAAATATATATATATATATATATATATATATATATATATATATATATATGTATGTATGTATATATATATAATTTTTTTTATATATATATATATATATATGAAAAAGAACTTTCAATCATCTAAATAAAAATGACCGAATGATGTAGGAATTAGGTTTAACCGTCATAAGTCCTCTTATACTTTAGCCTTCATAAAAGAAGAAATTATGGTTTTTTTTCTTTAAATTTAGAAATGATCTTGTACTTCTAACTCATTCTTTTATTTTGCTTTAGATAGATATGCATAATGTGTAAGTGTGATGTGCTTGGGATTTTTTAACTCAACTTTGAATATTATTTTATTAATATTTACTTATTATTCCTGATTCCATTAGGCTTTCTACTTCACTTATGTAGCACATATCAAACCGATGACTCCCAAACCAGATGGTCTTAGGGCACCAGGCGAAAAAAACACCCTTCAGGTAAAATATGTAAGTGGAGTAGGCCACGAAATCAAGATTTATTTATATATAATAATTTTTTTGGCGTGAGTAATTATGCTTTCTTGAGGCACAATTATCCACCTTTTTCTTCTCTCTCTCTCTTTTTTTTTTGGCGTGAATAATCATGCTTCTTGGGGCACAATTATCCAGCTTTTTTTTTTCAAGAGTTGTGTCTCTAAATTCCCAAGCATGTGTGTGTGAATTATGCATATTCTACTAAGGCTAAATAAAAGGTATGAGTTATTTTCCTTATCCCTCCTATCCTTTTAGTCAAACCATTCTTTCTTGTTTACTTAGGCAAAAATAAAGATTTATTACTAAGGTTCCCGTAATTCCTACAGTCTTTTGGTAGTTTTATAAAGAGTATGAAATTTCTTTTCAATCTGAGATTTTTTTTTTTTGGAAAGAAGAAAGAAAGAAGAAAAAGAAAAAGAAAAAGTGTTAGCACCCCCCCCCACACCTATCTAATGCATTGTCCTCAATGAATGCAGATGGAAATGCAAATGCAATAAATAAGGGGAAGGAATGATGTTACCGTCTTCGGGGACTCGGGCCGGCCAAGTGCGAATAAGCGAAAGAATATACACGGGGTAAGCATATAAACAAATTTTTTTTTATTTGTTGGGGTTAGGTGTATGACGGGGCAAAAAGAGTCAGCACACTATCATCTGGAATCATCGGCTCAGTGGTCAATAAGGGCTTCAGTCTTTGCCCATTCACTTTAAATTCCGTGTTATTTTTAGGGTCTGCAATGAGCACAGCACCGTGTGGGAAAACAGTACGCATGATGAATGGTCCCGACCAACGAGTTTTCAGCTTCCCCGCGAAAATATGAAGCCTAGAGTTGTACAGCAGAACCCTATCTCCCGGTGCAAAGGTTTTCCGGGTTATGATTTGGTCATGAAAAAGTTTGGTCCTGCTCTTGGTGATTCGTGCATTCTCATAAGCTTCATTCCGTATCTCCTCTAATTCTGAAATCTGCAGTTCCTAAGTTCACCGGCCTTGGTCAAATCAAAGTTGAGTTGCTTAATTGCCCAGAGGGCCCGGTGTTCTAACTCTACTGGAAGATGACAGGCTTTGCCAAACACGATTCTATAAGGAGACATCCCCAGAACTGTCTTAAATGCGGTGCGGTAAGCCCACTTTTCGGTTTTGTCCGACAGTCTTTTCCAGAATGAGCTTGATCTGTCGGTTGGTAACTTCGACCTGCCCATTTGTCTGGGGATGATACGGGGTTGATAACTTGTGATTGATGGAATATTTTCACATTAGAGCTTCAAAAACTCTGTTACAGAAATGTGATTCATTATCACTAATTATCGCTCTCGGGGTGCCAAACCGAGAGAAGATGTTCTCTTTGAGAAATTTGACAACCACTTTGTTGTCATTCGTCTTGGTTGGCACAGCTTCTACCCACTTAGAGACATAATCTACAGTAACCAAAATGAATTGGTTGCCGAAGGAGTTGGGGAATGGCCTCATGAAATCGATGCCCCAAACATCAAAAATTTCAACTTCAAGGATTGGGTTCAGGGGCATCATGTCTCTTCTAGAAATTTTTCCGATCTTCTGACAGTTTGCACATGACTTGCAAAAATGATATGAGTCTTTAAAAAAAGTGGGCCAGTAGAACCCACTTTATAGAACCTTCTTAGCAATCTTGCGGGGACCGAAGTGTCCTCCGCATGCAAGGTCATGGCAAAAGCTGAGCACACTCCTTTGTTCCTCCTCGAGTATGCATCGTCTAATTATTTGGTCAGAACAATACTTAAAAAGATACGGTTCTTCCCAGAAGAAGTAGCGTACTTGGGCAAAGAAGCGGTATTGGTCTTGCTTTGTCCAGTCAGTGGGTAATTTTCCTATGGCCAGGTAATTAACGATGTCAGCAAACCATGGTTCCTTAAGAATGGCTAGGATGTGCTCGTCTGGGAAATCCTCGTTGATCGGAGCTTGGATGGTTGGTGCATTCGGAATTCGTGAAAGATGATCAGCAATCACATTTTCTATACCTTTTTATCCCTAATTTCTAAGTCAAATTCTTGCAGCAAAAGGATCCACCGAATTAGTCGGGCTTTTGCATCCTTCTTGGTCATGAGGTATTTCAGAGCCGAGTGATCCGTGAAAATCACCGTTTTTGAACCTAACAAGTAGGGCCGGAATTTTTCAAACGCAAAGACAACGGCCAAGAATTCCTTCTCAGTCGTTGTATAATTCTGTTGGGCGTCATTCAAGATCCTACTCGAATAGTAAATCACGTGCTGCCTATTATCGATGCGCTGTCCTAGAACAGCGCCAATAGCAGAATCAGATGCATCACACATGATTTCAAATGGTTGGGCCCAATTAGGAGCAGAAATGATAGGTGCAGAAATCAGTTCTTGCTTAAGCTTTCCCCATGACTTGAAACATTCATCATTGAAATCAAAGGGCACGTCCTTAGCGAGCAGGTTGGTTAAGGGCCTCGCGATTTTGCTAAAGTCCTTAATGAACCGTCGGTAGAACCCAGCATGCCCTAAAAAGGATCTAATATCCTTGATGCTTTTGGGTGGTGGAAGCTTAGCAATCACTTCTACCTTAGCCTTATCCACTTCTATGCCTCTCCTCGAAATCTCATGGCCCAAGACAATCCCTTGTCTCACCATAAAGTGGCATTTTTCCCAGTTTAGAGTTAGGTTCTTCTCAATGCATCTTTGTAGAACTAACTCTAAGTGATGAAGACACTGATTAAATGAATCTCCATAGATGGAGAAGTCATCCATGAAAATCTCCAGAAAACGTTCCACCATATCAGAGAATAAACTAAGCATGCACCGTTGGAACGTTGCAGGAGCATTGCACAATCCAAAAGGCATGCGCCGATAAGCAAAGGTTCTGAACGGGCAGGTGAACGTTGTCTTTTCCTGGTCTTCTGCAGCAATGGGGATTTGATTGTATCCCGAGTACCCATCTAGAAAGCAGTAGTACTCATGTCCAGCCAAATGCTCAAGCATTTGGTCGATGAAGGGTAGCGGGAAGTGGTCTTTACGGGTAGCAGCATTTAACTTTCTGTAGTCGATACAAACACGAACCTTGGTAGGCAGTCTTGTTTGTACCAACTCTTTTTCCTCATTTTCTACTACCGTAAAGCCAGCCTTCTTTGGGACCGCATGAACAGGGCTAACCCATTGGCTATCAGAAATGGGATAAATGATCCCATTATCTAATAGTTTTAGAATTTTAGCCTTCACTGCCTCTTGCATGAGAGGGTTAAGCCTGCGTTGTGGGTCCCTCCTAGGGGTTACTTCATCAACTAAATGGATTCTATGTTGCACTATGGCTGGACTTATTCCCTTGATGTCCTTCATTGTCCATCCAATGGCTTCCCTATGTCTTTTCAGAATAGACACTAAGCTGTCCTCTTGTTGCTCAGTCAGGTGAGATGCTATGATGACTGGCAAGGTGTCCTTTCCGCCCAGGTAGGCGTACTTTCAGGCAGGGCTTTTAGCTCTAGGGAAGGTGTTGCTTCATTGGAGGCAATCTCTGGGCTTTCAATCCTAGGATAGGGTACATTGGGGCTTGATGCCCAATCCACTGCTGAATCGATGATCTGGTCTAAATTAAAATCCTCAGCCTCCAGATCAAACTATGCCTCAGTTTCTGTCTCCATGCTTTCCTCATGTTCACTGGTCAGGTTTTCAATAGAATTGACCTCAAACGTCTGATCATTGACATCCCTAGGTTGTCTTCCAAGATTGAAGACATTGACTCCTTCGTCATGTCTCCAAAAGTCAATCGCATGGACCCGTTCCTACAGTTAACTATGGCATTGGCTGTAGTAAGGAATGGGCGTTCTAAGATGACGGGAGTTTGAGACCTAAGATTGGACACAGGTTGGGTCTCAAGCATAATGAAGTCAATAGGGTAAATGAAATCCCCGACCCGGATGAGGACGTCTGTGATTTTCCCCTTCGGGATCTTCACAGATCGGTCAGCTAGCTGAATGGTGACTCGAGTTGGGTTTAGCTCACCCAACCCAAGTTGCTGGTATACCGAGAGAGGTAGCAAGTTGATACTTGCTCCCAGGTCAAGAAGCGCTCTACTGATTTCGGTCTGTCCTATGGTGCAGGAAATGGTGGGACATCCGGGATCCTTGTATTTCACCAGAATGGGACCAGACAGAATTTCGCTTATATTAGTGGCCAAGAACACTTTCTTGGGCACATTGGTCTTTCTCTTCTTAGTACACATATCCTTCAGAAATTTGGCATAAGCCGGGACTTGTTGGATAGCGTCAAGAAGTGGCACATTCAATTTGACCTGATTGAACATCTCTAGCATTTTCTCCATGTGCATATTTTTATTATTGTTTCTAAGCCTATTGGGAAAGGGTGCTACCGGCTTATGAACTTGTTCAGCAGCTTTGTCCTCGTCAGATATTTGTGGAGTGGATTGGGAGGAACTAGCAGAGGTGGAGGCTGTAGTGGGATCAGGATGGTAGACCTGGTTGTCTACCTGCTTTCCAGATCTCAGTGTGTGAACAGCATTACACTGGTTAATTGATGGATCCTGAACTTCATATGCTTGGTTGGAGGTTTTTGAGTTAACTAGTGGCTGACTAGGCAAAGTACCCTTAGGTCTTTCACTTAGGGAGCTAGCTAACTGGCTCATCTGCATTTCCAACCTTGATATGGCCTGTGAATGATTGTTCAAAGTTTGTCCCTGATTTTGCATGAAAGCGGCTTGGGACTTAATGAAAGCCTCTATACTCTCCTCCAATTTACTGATTTTCTTTTTCATTGGAGAGCTTTGGGAGGAGGAAGAAGGGGCTTGACTGGGAAAAGGTGGTGGAGGAGCAGGGTGGTTAAAGTTGTTGGAAAAATTAGGCCTGGGAGGATTGTTTTGGGCCCAGGAGAAATTTGGGTGATTCCTCCAGCCGGGATTGTAGGTCTGCGAGTAGGGGTTGTGAGGCGGCCGTGAGTAAGCCGCGTTCATATGTTCCGGTGGCACTTGTTGGGCATGAAAAACAGGGCACTCTTCAAAGACATGGTTCAGTGCCTGACAATATGAACAACCCGGATTGTGAATTGGTGGTGGGTTGATCTGGTTGACACTAGCAGGCTCTTTTGTTTCCAGAGCCTCTATCTTCTCATCAGGGTAGCAATCTTAGCCTCGGCAGCTATGGATGATTCTAGGGATAGGAGCCCTCTTCTTGAAACTATAGATTGTGAATTCCTAGGTTTTTCCGAGGCTGGCTCCCATTGCAGGGTTTTCTCTGCTAAATCCTCAAACAAATCCCAACCCTGATTCTATCCTTCTGCAAGAACCCTCCCTGACACATCGTTTCCAACAGGGTCTTAGTCTGATAATCTAGACCATCGTAGAGAATCTGGCACTGACGCCATTTTTCCACGCCATGATGAGGGCATTGAGCTAGGAGATCTTTGAATTGCTCAAAGTATCTCCAAAATGATTCGTTCGGGTCTTGCTTAAACTGCATAATGTTCTTCCTAATGAGGGCAGTTTTGTGAATTGGGCAAAATTTCTTCAAGAAAGCCTTGACGAAATATCCCACGTCGTGACTGAATCTGCTGTCAAACTGTACAACCATTTCTTAGGTAGGTCCTTTAGGGAAAAAGGGATGAAACGTAACCTAACGGCATCGTCTCCTAACTGGGGTATACGCATCATGAGGCATACTTCTTCAAATTCCCTAACAAAGAAGTATGCGTCCTCTGATTCTAAACCATGAAATTTGGGAAGAGTGTTAATAAATTGGGGCTTTAACTCGAAATTATTGTCGTTTGCTTCAGGAAGTTTTATGCAAGATGGAAGTGAAGTTCTGATCGGGTAAAATCTATCCTGAATGACGCCATCACCGGTTCTGGATGCAAGGGTAGAGAAGTGTTTCTTGTTAATCTGGAAGTTGATGGATCTCTCACCCACTCTTGCATGCAGCACACCACAACCAACGCAAAAACAACAAACAATCGAACATAGTGAAAAACAAATAAAAGAAAGAAAAACAACCACAAGCCTTAGTCTAAGGTACCTGGACCTAGACGACTCCTAACTGGTCGATTCTCCGGGGAAGGTTGTTGCAGGAACTCGACTACAAGCTAATCGGTCAAGAAAGGGCAAAGCTCAGGGGAAGGTATCCGGGCGGAGCCACGGGCCTAATTATGCCAAACCACGGAGCTTTTGAGGCTTTACCTCTCAATCCACTTTCCTTAGACACCGATTTTGCAGGAGTATAGTTCTTATAATTTTCAACCTCGGTTAATCTCTTAGTGAGTCCGAGATGTCCCTAGGGCCAACGTCTATTGATTTTTAGTTAAGTCTTGGGAAAGTGTGAGTGCACTTGGAGATGGTTTTTGGGCTAAGGAAGGGTGATGAAATCCCCACCTTATCTTGTTTATTTGGGTTTTGCCCTTAAAGTCAATTGTGCAAGTATACAGTTTATTCACAACAAGGTAACATTCAAAGCGGTAAATCACTTCAAATGTTGGTCCTATTCTATATGAATGCACACGTACCTTATTTCCAGCACTCTTCAACAGAAATTGAAATGAATTGAAATAGACACGTGCCCTATATGCAAAGGTCTAGTCCAAATTTTAATTAAGCAACAAGTGAATTTCTGTTGAGTTTCTTATACATGCATAGGGTGAAGCATTCAATGGAACTAAAAATTTAGAAAGCAATTTTTAGCGGCTTTCGGCAACCCTGCAAACGAGTTTGTTAGTACTTCAATCGGAAAAACTCATTTTTTACACGAATTTTCCGAGGGCAAATAAATCCTCGCGCAATATCCTTGGCCACCTCTTTTGCTTCCCTTGAAAGTGAGCTCCTTGGTACTTCTCCTACATAAAAAGAACAATCTTTAGTGTTGAACAATAAAGCCGTTCCCTCCCGGCAACGGCGCCAAAATTTGATCGGCAAAAAGCAAGCACGAGAAAAGTAGAAAGGGAGTGGGTCGAAGTTACTGCTTTTGCGATTCTTCCGTAGTAGTGAAGTGGCTAGACGGGTAGTATCCATAAGGAGGGAGAGCGATGGAAGCTTGATGCGGCTTTTATGTTCAAGAAAAGAGAATGTTCTTTGTTTCTAAATAAAGAATTGAAAAGTGAAAACAAGTTGTTTCAAGAATTGTTGGAAAATGTTTTGGTAGTTTGTAAAAGTGGGTTTTTCTTAGTGGTAAAAACGCATGGCTAACTTTCTACTAATTGCTCCCACTAATCCCTAACTTCTTGAAGATGTGCCTCACGATGGATCATAGGCAAGCTTACCCCTGATGCAATGGAACTATTCACGTAGAAATCGAGTGAAAGTTCTTCCTATAACTTTATTTTACACGGCAAAAACTCGGACATTCCCATATCAAGATCCATTAGAAGGCGAGAATACGGGAAGACACGAGTGCACTAATGGTATCGGCAAAGTTAAAAGAAAAGTCTCTAACTTACAACAACAAGCAAAGTACAAGACTTATAGATCATCAAAAAAAAACTATTTAAGTATGAAATATAAGAAGGTAAATACTTGTAAGTAAGTTAGAGTTAGAACCCTCGTCTTAAGATGCCGCTCTCGTTTGCACAAGGCTTGTTGACACTATTGACTCATGCGGGTTATCAATTAAGTAGTTAAAGATTAGTGGGTTAGTAGTTAGTTAGCCATGCTATGGAGGAGTTAGTTACACATGGTGAAGAAAAGAACAACAAAAGAAAATAGATAAAGAGAAGGAGTTACACTAAAGCAAGAATGTAAAAGCAAATGCAAGCAAATGAAAACAACTAGTAAATGAAAAGAAGAAAGAGAAGTAATTACTTGTATTATCTTGTCACCTTCCAATACAACTTGTACACACTCTCTCTCTTTCCCTCTAATGGCCTAAGCTAGAACTAGAACTAGAAGAAGAAGAAGAACAACTACAAACAAAATCAAAACTACACAACTTTGTTCTCCCCCTGGATTTTTTTTCAACTGAAGAGCCTAGGAGGGCTTTTATAGGCATCAGGGACTAGGGGGCCAGGGGATAAACCCTGGCCCAAAATGTGGCGCGCCGCGCGCCCACATGGCCGCGAAAACGCGGCAGATGCCGCGTTTCCACGGCAATATTTTGGCGGCGCGCGCAGCGCCGCCTGCTGCGCGCCGCCTGGTTGTCCCCCCTGTCTGCTGGATTCCCGGTTTCTGCTTTGACCGCGAAACGCGGCAAAATGCCGCGTTTCCGCGGCTTTCCTTGGGCGGCGCGTGCGGTGCCGCCTGCTGCGTGCTGCGTTGTTGTCCCCCTGTCGGCTAACGCTCCTGATTTTGACGGAGTCAGCTCTCTAGGTAAATAGCTATTTTACTAGCCCTTTAATCACCAAATAAATGGTGATTTGGGTCTTCTTCTTCATTTTCCCACCATGGACTTAGGATCAAGCAAGTAAGGTTTTATTAGTAGAATTTTACATGAAATAAATATGAGAATGTGATGAAAATTATGCAAAATTAGAGACTAATCATTGTGCTCCTAGAAGAAGACTGTGGCGCCCCGATCCGGCGGGTACGGGGACGCTACTGCGACGTATATACGCAGGGTAGAAATACGCTCACGTATATACGCCAAGCTTCAGTACAGGCAAGAATCAGAGGCGGAAGCACAGTGGTAATATACATTCTAACAGAAATAGCGCAAGTACATGGTTATCGCAGAGAATGATACAACATTACATGAATATTATATCACTAGAAGATATAAAAGTACAATACATGATGGGATATATACAATAAAACTGAGAGATGCTCACGGTACGGTAAGAGGGACCTCGAGAGCCAAGCAGGAGAAAAGCTGGGAGGAAGAGCTATGACGACGTCCAAGCTTCTGCTACACTCTGACCACCATGGGAGGATCCGCTGCGCACTCTGATCAGCTACAGCCAAGCCACCAAGGTCCAGACTCCAGGATCTGGACATGAGAATTCAGGGTTATCAGATGCAACCCGCGAGTACATATACTAAAGCCAGGTGGCGTGCTATCAGGTACATGTGTACAAGAAAGGTGTACCGTGAATATAAGCATATAAGAATATGAAATAAGATAATGAGTAAAGTAACTACAAGAAATCAGTTATATAAGCTCACATTACCGATCGTGAGATTAGTACGTCGAAGGAATAATCCAAACAAGGAAACCCTCATATATATACCTTATACCTCACGTCGCTGTAATCTGAGTTTATATAATCTGTCTTTGCCTTCACAATATAATAATGAAATTGTACGGAAGCAATTAAGTAATCCTACAAGATAACACATGTCTAAGTATGAGCAGTATAAACCAAGAGTATACCTAGTCATGTATCAGGAACATGCTATTATTAAATTATTAAGCCTCATCTGATTTGTATACGTCAGTATGTGTCCTATCCCACATACCTCAGCATACAGATCCGAGAGTAAGTTATTGGAAACTGATGGAGATCGACGAACCATGCTTAGAATGGGTCCGTACATGCCCGGGACAACAGTCAAGGAGTATCCGATGCTGAACCGAAACATACCGCTAGGTACCGAGACTTATTGTACGCCCGAACAGGAATAGGATGTCACCGCTCCCACAGGAATAGGCCCTGGGGCTTATGGTACAACCGGCAGGTAAGGGAGTAGGGGTGCCAGTACACCCCAAGGAAACGCCTGGTGGCCTCCAGGTCGAGTCCAAGTATATGGCCGTGCGACACTGTAAGACCATCATAAACATGGAGACTATATCGGTACTCATCAGTTTCCCCCATCCCAGTATAAGTTGTCTAATTATTATAATTTATCCAGTGATAATGTCCACAGAGTATTCATAGTAATCTTATATTCATGGTTATCTTATTACGGGGATCAACAAGAGTATAGTATCAGGAGTAATGTCAGGAGCCTCCCTATTTCAGGGGTTCAAGTATACAAGAGTATAGGAGTACAGGAGTACCAAATATATGGTAATAATATAATAATCAAGTCCCCGTAAAAGTGATAGCCATAAATATGTCATATAATACACAGGTATCAGGGGTAGTAGTGTCCGGTCAAGAGTCACGATGTCAGGTCCAGGTATTTGTACCACATGGAAGCATATCATATGCCGTGTGTCAGGAGCAGATGTCAAGTACGATATATCTAGTATCGGTGTCTAATATCAAGTGATAAGTGTAGCATGGCAAGTACCGGTGTCGGGTATCATGTGTCAAATATAGCATGGCAAGTACCGGTGTCGGGTATCATGTGTCAAATATAGCATGGCAAGTACCGGTGTCGGTTATCATATGTCAAATATAGCATGGCAAGTACCAGTGTAAATACCGTGTACCGGTGTCATAAATCATATATCAAGTATAGTATGCCAACTGCCGGTGTAAATACCGGGTGCCGGTGTAAATACCGAGTGCTGGTGTAAATACCGAGTGCCGGTGACATGCATAGCAGGGAGTCATGCACTAAAAATTACAGTAGCAAGTTTTAGGCATGTTAAAATATTCACATATCAATTCCATGCTTTAAATACAAGAGCATTTATTTTTAAGTGTATTAAAAAGTACTCGCCTGAAATCGGGGTGATATAGTGGTTAAAAATCCAAGAAAACCCGCGAACCGTACAAGCAATCCGCTAGCTCATAGTTGTATATTAAAATATATAATTATAAATATATATAAATATTGGAGAGGGAATGGGAGAGGAGAGAGAGGAGAGAGAAAGTTGTAGGAAGGAGAGAGAAAGAGAGAGAAAGTAGGGTATTTTTAGAAATAAATTTGAAATTAAAAGGAGAGGGGTATTGATGTAAATATAGGGAAGTAAATTGGATATGAGATGGGGGGGTATTTAGGGAATGTAGGAATTGTGAGTTTATTTAGGGAAAGGAAAGAGAAAAGTAATGAAAAGAAAGAAAGAAAGAAAGATTTAAGAAGGATGAAAGAAAGAAGGAAAGAAAGAAATGGAGGGGAGTGGGGGGTGGCCGGTCGGCCACCGGCGCCGGCGGTGCCGCCACCGCCGGGGAGGGGGCTGCGTGCGCGCGCCCCGGGGGAGGAGGGGGTGGTTTGTTGGGTTGTTGTTTGTTGTTTGAGTTGTTGAAGGAGGTAGAGGTGGTTGATGGTGGAGGTGGTTATGGTGGTAGTGGTGATGATGGGTGGTGTTGGGGAGTTAGAGGAGGAGGAGGAGGTGGTGATGGGATAGTGGAAGTGGAGAATTTGGTGGAGGTGATGATGAATTTTGGGGGAGGAAGTGGGGTGGTAGTGATGGGTTATGATGAAATTGATGGTGGTTGGTGGTTGATGGAGATTGAAGAAGGTGGTGGGGTGGAGAGGAGTTGTGGGAGAGGGGGTGGCCGGCCTAGGGTGGCCGGCGGTGGTGGTGGTGATGGTGGAGGCGGCGGTGAGGAGGAGATGAAGGGAGTGGGTTTAGTTTTGTTAAAGTGGTTAAGAGTTAAAATTAAATTGGAAATGGGGAGAGAAGGAAGGAGATTAAATGGAAGAGGAATGGAGTGGTGATGATGAAAGAAGATGGGGGGAGATGGGGGTGCGCTGCTGTTGGAGTTGCAGCTGCAGGCTGCGGCCTTGCGTGGGAGAAGAGGTGGAGTGAAGGAGAAGAAAAGAAAAGAAGAAAAAGAAAGAAAAAGAAAGGAAAAAGGGAAAAATTTAAAAGAAGAGGAAAGAAATAGTAAAAAAATAATAAATAAATATTTTATTAAATAATAAAATTAATAAAATATTCTGGGAGTAATAAGTGGAGGAGTGGAGAAGGAAAAGTAAGAAAAAAAGAACGGTAAATTATATTATTATTTTAATAAGGCGAAAAATTTGACTGTTTCAGAATCATTCCGAAAATTCTCAAAAATAGAAAATATTATTCTAAGATGCTCGGTGAAATCGGATTCAGGAAATTCAATGTATTTCTCAAATTAAAAATCCTGAAATCTTCCGGCGATACCGGCCGACACCAGAATCGGTCAAATTTGATAAATTTAGAAAACTTTCAAAAATATTTTAAATAGAAAATAAAATTCTAAGATGTACTGTGAAAGCCGTTTTTTAAAAATTCAATCCCATTTGAAAACTAAAAATCCGGGAATCAGTCAGCGATGCCGACCGACACCGGTTTTGGAGATTTTGCAGAAAAATTTCGAAAAATTCCAGAAAATCATGAAAAATCTAAAATATTAGAAAACAGTATCTGAAACTGAAATCGGTCAAATTGGACTACCAAAAAGTCAAATAGGGATACTGGCTGGTATCGGGTTCCTGGTCCGGGTCAGGGCTTACTCTAAGTTTGAGAATCCAGATCCGATACACAATAACATGAGAAATCACAACTTAAAAACTAATATTAGAAGAAAATTGCAATAATATGATCAAAAAAGTCTGGACACGTATCTGGGTACGTATCCCGGGAATGGGGTGCTACAAAGACAATCTATCTTACCTCCTTACTTCATAATTCACAAGAGTAGTAGATATCTCATTGTAGTTAAGGGATTGTCTTCTATTGATTAATGTAAGAGTAAAGGTCTCATACTCTTATTCAGGAAGAGAATTCAATAGAATTACCGCCTTATCTTCTTCATCGATTTTCACATTCACATTAACTAGGTCTGTAAGAAGCTTTTTGTAGCTATTCATGTGTTCGTCAACAGAGATTCCTCTCTTCATTTGAAAACGATAAAGCCTTCTCTTCAACTGCAACTGTTATTCGATGCTTTTCGTCAGATATTTTTTCTCCAGAATCTCCCATAGCTGCCTTGCAGATATTTCATACAACATATGATACTTGATATCTTGTATTAAATAAGACCCGATCAAGCCACACGCTGTTCGGTTCATCTTGTCCCAATCCTCTTTAGTAGCAGTCTCACGCTTTTTCTCCAACCGTAAAGTGTCTTCGAGATTTGATGTCGTCAATGCATCCATCACCTCACATCTTACATACCGAAGTTGTTCTTACTGTCGCACTTAATAACATCAATCCTCAATAGATGTGGATTATCAGATTTCACCGTAGATGCACTATCTCTAGCCATCTTCTTAACTGATTTCTAAAACAATGCAGAAAATAAACGGAGTTAGATCAAACAAACTAGATATAGATAGAATCTTTACCTCCAAGCGAAACCCTCGAAGACTTTCCGAAGCGATCTACTCCTGCAAGTTTGATTCCTCGAGCAATTCAAACACTGTTTTGAGATCGACACACGATCCCACAAACAGTCCCAACGTTGCTCCGAGATTGACACATGATCTCCACCAAACAGTAACTGATGCCCTTGGAATGACACATGATCCCACGACGAACCTGGAATGCTTTGATACCACTTGTTGCGACTCTGGTGATAGAACTTCTTACGTCTAGCACCTTCTATATGCGCAACAACCAACTTGAGGAACCCAAGCAATAGAGATGAACGCATCGGAGAAGTATCCACACGCCAAGAATAAGGAAATAAGAGAGAAAGCAAACCAACACAATATTTAATGAGGTTCGACAATTTTACCTACGTCCTCGGGGTAAGGGGAGAGAGATTTTATTGATTCAACAATCAATTATAAAAGAATACTTGAGTGAAGCAAGAGGGATATAATTTATGAGGGCTCTAACTCTTATTTATGGTGAGAGAGTCCGAGAGATTTAGTAAACCGCAATTGGATTCGACCTCAAAAAGGAAAGGAGTCTGAATCCATTCAGGAGACTGTTTCGCCTGTTTTCGACCGGCCGGTCGACTGGCTCCTGTCCTCGGTCGACCGGGATTAACCAAGAGCAGCTCATGCCAGTTGTGAAAGTACACCTAGAGGGAGGTGAATAGGTGTAAGGCTAATCTAATGACAAATGATGCGGAATTAAAACAAATTGCAACACACTTAGTGTAACCAAAGAGTGTAGCCGAATTCCCGGTGACGGGCTCTGGACTATCTCCTCTAAATTCCTCTAAATAAGAGTTGAGGTGCTATGTAAAACTCTCTTGGTTAAATACAAGTGAGGTACACAAACAATACCAAGCAAATATGATATGAGCAATATAAATCAATGTAAGGTAAATAAGAGAGAGTTAAGAGATAGTAGATCAATCGCAAACACAAGGATATGTTTCGAGGTTCGAGCCACTACTCTACGTTCCCGCCTTCACACAGAAGGATTTTCACTAAATCGTCCACAAAGGACTTCCCACACAGGGAACCTCCACTGAGGATTTGGGTAATACAACTTTGAAGTACACAACTCCTCTCTCAAATAATACAACCTCTACACAAGAGGCAAGGCACAACAACTATGACCTCTACACTTAGAGGGATGGGCATTTAGCCAAACAATAATCACCTCACACAAGAGGGATAAAGCTCAAAGCCAAACAACAACCTCAATCACCTCTACAATTAGAGGGATACCAACACAACCTCCACACTCACCTCTATACAAGAGGGAACTCAAATAAAAGAAGGTTTATAATTCTTGATGGTCTCACTTACCACAAACCAATTTTTTCACTAAAACATGATCCTATATGTATGATAGATATGATAGCTCAATTATGAGAAAATAAAGAGTTTGAAAATCAAAATCACAAAGAAAATACTTGGAAAAACTTCTAGGATAAAATAGAAATGAAGAACAAAAATAATTCTCAAAGACTTCTCTTTTTCTTTGATTTTTCCAACCCTTTAAAACAAATAAAGATAGATCTTTTAAATCCAAAACTCTTTTAAAAACTTACTATTAAATACTTACAAAGGTGAGAAGAATTGCTCTCTAAAAACTTGTAAAGAAACCAGCTCAAGAGATGGGCGTTTATACCCTCTCAAAATTCTGCCCATTGGTAGTCTGGAAAGGGCAGAATTGCTCTTTTGGTCGACCGCCCGGTCGACCGGCCAACAGTCATTTTTATGACCATTGTGCCTCCAGTCAACCAGGCCCGATACAGAGAGCAGCAGCTCTCTGCCGGTCGACCGCCCGGTCGACCAGGTCGGTCGACCAGCCCTCCAGCCTATAAGGCCTGTGCACGTTCGTGCACGTCGATCGACCGGACCGGTCGACCGACTTCTACCTTGGTCGACCGGCCGGTCGACCGGTAGAAGGCCAGGTCAATACTGTTTTAGGGATTAAAAACTTAGTTATTTTAACTTCAATTAAATCTCATAAAATCACATAAATTTCACAAAAATAAGTTCTTATTAGATCTTTGAAATGCAAATATGTGTGACAAAAATTCAACATATATTATAAACACTTTGAACCATTTTTGTGATATTGAAATTTGGCTTAAATACAAAAACTGTATTTTTCAAAAACCAAAAATTGAAATGGAAGACCGTTTTCTCCAATACTCATGTAAATACAAAAATATGATATTGAAACAACTTTGAAGCATGTTTCATATGGATAGAATTCAATATACATAAAAGAATATATATCTATGTTTGTGACATGAAATCCAAAATCGGTTAAATCGAAAATGAAAACCAACAAACTTTAAAACTTGTGTGTGTATGTGAACTTGAGCATATCAATACTATCTAATCTTTACACAAGATCTAAACATACTAAACACCAACTGAAGTCTTCTTGTCTCCAAGCCGACTCGATCCAAACGTGATCCAACGAGCTTGACTCCAACCAAGTGCTAGATGCGATCTTGACGCGCGAGCTCTTAAATCACCATGTGAAAGCTCCAAAATACCTTTGTTGAAGCTAAACATCAACTAAAATCTTGATAAATATCTGAGACTAAATATCACAAGATTATTAGTAAACTATAACCACATAAGTTAATCATCATCAAAACTAGAGTGATGGGCCTCTGGGCCAACAATCTCCCCCTTTTTGATGATGACAAATCTCATGGAATTATATATGCATGAATTAAAGTTAAGCTTCATAGAAGCTCCCCTTTAATTCATGCATAGCAATAAACAATAAAGATATTCAATGAATGCATAAACAAAATATATATGCACTGATACTAATTGAAAAATAAACATGCATATAAATGATATAAACATGCATATATGAAACTCCAAATTTCTCTCCCCCTTTTTGTCAAATCATCAACAAAGGGGCATAAATAAACCCAAAAAATTTTCTTCCTCTTTTTGTCAAATCAAATAAGAAGGATGTCAAATCATCAACAAGGGGCATAAATAAAAAATGTCTTCCCCCTTTTTGTTAAAGCAAACAAGAAGGATGAATATGCGATATACATTCATGAAGAGGAGAGACGTAAAGTTAACTCCCCCTGCATACATGCATTATATGAAAAAGAGATGACTGAACCCTAATCACATAACACATAATATATAATGTATAAAAGGAGATGTGAAGCTCCCCCTACACACGTGTAAGACATACCAAAGAGAGGTCAATCACTTCAATATGAAATACACTCAACATGAAACTGCATATAGAGAGGATGTTAAGCTTCCCTTACATATAAGCAATGCATGTCAAAACACTATAATACCAATTAAAAAATTTATCAATTTATGATAAAGGTATACATAGAAATATTATGATACCAATTTATGATACCAATTGAAAATAAACAAA
Organism: Agave tequilana; assembly: GCA_038442645.1. Classification (NCBI taxonomy): domain Eukaryota; kingdom Viridiplantae; phylum Streptophyta; class Magnoliopsida; order Asparagales; family Asparagaceae; genus Agave; species Agave tequilana. The sequence continues at coordinate 15,907 of JAVJIF010024698.1, read as the reverse complement.
ACATTTTTGTGATACCAATTGAAAAATCTTGATACCAATTTAAAATGTCTTGTAAATTTTTAAAACCAATAGAAAATGACACATGATACTTTTTTGATACCAATTGAAACATATATATTATGGATATTGATACCAATTGAAAGTAAAAACCAATAAAAATAGAAACCATATTACTTTGGAAATACACTTATTTTTCAATAAAGATACCAAATTGAGAATAATACCAATTTAATATTATTGATACCAATATTGAAAATGTTAGCATATACTAAAGTAAAGTAATTTTCATTATAAAAAATGGGAGTAAGATACCAATAGAGAATAAATCGATTGAAAGATAAAACATGAATTTTCTCCCCCTTTAATAAAAATAATGCATAAGCTTGTATAGATATCAATTGAAAAATAATTGCCATTAAGGGCTAAATCAAGCTTAGCATAAACATAATTTGTGCTTAAAGATATAAAGATATAGTAAGCACAATCAAATCACATATATGTATGAAAATATAAATACCAATCGAAATTGATACTATTTGAAGTTTGAAGCATACATATATAGAAAACAAAATATGAGTATACAAAAAGAATATCAGTTGTAATACCAATTGAAATATAATGAGAATCAAGTATATAACTCATACTACCTCCCTATTTATGCACATGTTAAAAAGATTTTCAATTTGAGCATACAAGGCATGATCACCCATCCGTCTGCCTATGAGCGTGTGTTTTCAAAAATAGAATTTGAAAATAGTTTAACATGTTTGAAAACTCTACCAAATGAAGAAATACGCAACTAGTTTTATGATAATCTTGAAAACTAGTACGAAATCCTTCAAGTAAGGAATAAAACAAGAATATATTCAAGAAAACATGAAAATTACTCAACAATTGACACTCAACGTCTATAAAGCACATATACGACTCATGAAAACAAAGTCATGAGAAAATATCAAGAAATGTGAGTGTACAAAGTCATGTAATTTACAAAGTCATGGAATAAGACATTTAAGCTCAAAATATGAAATTCCTTTACAAACATGAAAAACATGAAAAATTATCAAACTAATAGGCTTCAAGATATATGTATGTTTCGTCTAAATTAGAAGTATACATACATATCCCAAACACAAATGAGTCCATAAAGATTTACATGAAAAACAAGTGACTCAAGGATATACATGTATATCTTAAAGTTTTGACAAAATTGACATATACATGAAGCTAAACACAAATCATGAAACATGTACAAAATTAGAGAATACAAGTTAAAATGCATGAATCATCAAAACTAGGGTATATTAGTACATCTAATGGGTATAAGTGAGCAATTAAGTACAAACATACAAAAGCAAATGTGGCTCATTATTTATACAAGTATCTACACAAGTTTTAATGAAAACTACATCTTAAACATGTAATCAAAACATGAAGCGCAAAAATCATAAACAAATATCAATAAGATCATTATATAAATGTACATGACTTAGAACTATGATATACACAATAGCTAAACTAAAGTGAGAACACAAAATATGAATCCATATGAACATGGGTGTATCTCAATTACTATACATGTATGTCATAAGTCTAAGTTTCAAGGCATTTAACACAATGGCCATTAAAACATGACATGCTAAAAATTAATAATCTAAAAGTATGTAAACATAATAAGGAGTTAGAAATAGTTACCAAAACCAATAGGGCTTATCTCTAGGTCTCCAAACCATGGTGGTCTTCCACCAAACTCCCCTTGAAAGTGATGCATCCAAAATTGTTGCCATATAGTTCGGAACGCATTCACCTCAAGGCACCATTACTCTCACGTCAAGCGAGAGCCCACACCTACATCAAATAAAATAGGAGTGATTTTGGTACACATACTCTATTGGGTCCATTGGGTTAGCACCTTTCCTAATCCAAACAAACTTATTTGCAAATTTTCATTATGTACTCTATCATAACAAAACTTTGCAAGGTGGTCCTTACGTCCACAATGTGTACAAGTGTACACATGAGCATACTTTGAATCATGTGTGTGAGCATGATGAGCATGTGTATGCCGTGTATGCTATGCATGCATATGTGGAACTTGTTTCTTTCGAAACATGGATTCCAACCATGTGTGGTTCATGGCACATTGGCTCAAAGTGGAGCCCAAACAGTCAACACTCTTCTTTAACATATAAATATCATTTTTAATAATTGAAGAAGAGGTGGAGCATGCAATTGAAATACTAGATGGTGAAGCAATATTAGCATGACAAACATGTGAAGACAAATCATTTTTCAAAAATTTATTTTCATTAGAAATCAAATCTAATTCCTTTTGAAATAGAAATAATTTTATTTTTTCAAAGTATCATTTTCTTTTAAAACAAAAACAAGTTTTAAAGATAGAACTTCATTTTTCTTCAAAACTTCATCACAAATTTTTACCTTTTAAGATTTTGTTTTCATTTAGGGCAAGATCGAGTTGGAATTTCAATGAGTCCCTTTCATTAGAAATCTCATCCCTCTCTTGCAAAGCCATGTTATGTTTTGAAAACAAATCCTTATTTTCTTCTTTTTTTTAAGGCTTTTTTTTTCAAGAGTTGATATTTTTTAATAGATTTTCACAAATAAGAGATAGTTCTTTATTTAAAACATCGGCATCAACATAATCATCACCGGAAGAACTAGCACTAACATCTAGTTGAGTTTCCAAATTTACCTCAAGGGAGTCATTCCCTAGGACCATATAGCAATGTTGGTCGGACTCATCCTTACTAGATTCCTTCTCCACAATGTTTGGCATTTGAAACTTGGGAGAGGTCAAGGTGTTCCACACTGCAAAGGCGGAATCACAATGAGAAACTATACATAAATATTCTTTACTTAGAGTGCATCTAAGTGCCTCTAGGTCTTGTGCATTGGCCTCTATATGCTTACTATTACCAAGATAAGATTTCTTGGTAGCGGCAAGGTAAACATGCATTCCCAAGGTTTTTAGGCACATACTCATTTTAAGCTTCCACATATCGATGTTAGAAACATCAAACATGGGAGGAGCAAAGTAATCCATGAGTGTGTGTGTAAACAAATAAGTGTGCAAATATAAATACTAGATTAGCTAACCAAGATCTCACTCTTAAATTGTTAAACCTAATATCAGGAGCGTAGACTCTGATACCAATTGAAAGTACACCTAGAGGGAGGTGAATAGGTGTAAGGCTAATCTTATGACAAATGATGCGGAATTAAACCAAATTGCAACACACTTAGTGTAACCAAAGAGTGTAGCCGAATTTTCAGTGACGGGCTGCGGACTATCTCCTCTAAATTTCTCTAAATAAGAGTTGAGGTGCTATGCAAAGCTCTCTTGGTTCAACACAAGTGAGGCACACAAACAATACCAAGCAAATATGATATGAGCAATATGAATCAATGCAAGGTAAATAAGAGAGAGAGTTAAGAGATAGTGGATCAATCGCAAATACAAAGATATGTTTCAAGGTTCGAACCACTGTTCTACGTCCCCGCCTTCACACAGAAGGATTTTCACTAAATCATCCATACAGGACTTCCCACACAGGGAATCTCCACTGAGGATTTGGGTAATACAACTTTGGAGCACACAACTCCTCTCTCAAATAATACAACCTCTACACAGGAGGCAAGGCATAACAACTATCACCTCTACACTTAGAGGGATGGGCACTTAGCCAAACAACAATCACTTCACACAAGAGGAATAAGGCTCAAAGTCAAACAACAACCTTAATCACCTCTACACTTAGAGGGATACCAACACAACCTCCATACTCACCTCTACACAAGAGGGAACTCAAATAAAAGAAGGTTTACAATTCTTGGTGGTCTCACTTATCACAAGCCGATTTTCTCACTAAAACAAGATCCTATAAATAGGATAGATATGATAGCTCAAGTGTGAGAAAATAAAGAGTTTGAAAAATCAAAATCACAAAGAAAATACTTGGAAAAATTTCTAGGATAAAATAAAAATGAAGAACAAAAATAATTTTCAAAGACTTCTCTTTTTCTTTGATTTTTTCAACCCTTTAAAATAAATAAAAATAGATCTTTTAAATCCAAAACTGTTTTAAAAACTTGCTATTAAACACTTGCAAAGGTGAAAAAAATTGCTCTCTAAAAACTTATGAAGAAACCAACTCAAGAGATGGGTATTATACCCTCTTAAAATTCTGCCTGTTGGCAGTCTGAAAAGGCCAGAATTGCCCTTCCGGTCGACCGCCCAGTCGACCGGGCCTGGATACAGAGAGCAGCAGTTTTCTGTCGGTTGACCGCCCGGTTGACCGAGGCCATTTCCAGAGAGCAGAGCTCTCTGGCGGTCGACCGGGTTGGTCGACTGGCCCTCCAGCCTATAAGGCCCGTGCACGTTTGTGCACGTTGGTCGACCGACCAGTCGACCGACTCCTACCTCGGTCGACCAGCCAGTCGACCGGCAGAAGGCCAGGTCAATACTGTTTTAGGGATTAAAAACTTGACTATTTTAGCTTCAATTAAATCCTATAAAATCACATAAATTTCACAAAAATAAGTTCTTATTAGATCTTTGAAATGCAAATATGTGTGACAAAAATTCAACACATGTTATATACAATTTGAACCATTTTTGCGATATTGAAATTTAGCTTAAATACAAAAATCGTATTTTCTAAAAACAAACTTTGAAATGGAAAACCGTTTTCTCTAAAACTCATGTAAATACAAAAACATGATATTGATACAACTTTGAAGCATGTTGCATATGGATAGAATCCAATATACATAAAAAATATATATATATATATATATATCTATGTTTTTGACATGAAATCTAAAATCGGTTAAACCGAAAACGAAAACCAACAAACTTTAAAACTTGTGTGTGTATGTGAACTTGAGCATATCAATACTATCTATTTTTACACAAGATCTAAACATACTAAACACGAAATCTTCTTGTCTCTAAGCCGACTCGATCCAAACGCGATCAAAGGAGCTTGACTCCAACCGAGTGCTAGATGCGATCTTCACGCGCGAGCTCTTGAATCACCATGTGAAAGCTCCAAAATACCTTTGTTGAAACTAAACACCTATTAAAATCTAGATCAAATATCTGAAACTAAATATCACAAGATTATTAATAAATTATAACTACATGAGTTAATCATTATCAAAACTAGAGTGATGGGCCTCTGGGCCAACAAGTCGGTCGACCGTGCCGGTCGACCGTTCCTTTGCAATGGTCTACCGAGCGATCGACCGGGCCATGCCTGTTCACATCGTGCACACCGGTCGACCAGGCGGTCGACCGGACTCTGTCCTGGCCTGCAACGAGCTCCGTTCTTACTCCTTTTGGCTTCCTATCTCTGTGCTATCTTTCCCGATGAGTACAAATACTCTTCCGTTGTCTTTTATCTCCTCTATCTCCTCTCTCCCTACGCCTTTAGCAGATACACTTAGGACTTCTGATGGTGTTGTACACCATCAGATGTTGTGACTATTCATGAAGGGATTAAAAATCAGGTCCTGAACAAGAAACTGCAAACAGTCTCAATTATTGAAGTAGATCAAGCAAAAGAAGGAGAGTCCAAAGAATCATATCAGGGGAATGCCACGTATCAGAATATCAGCCTCTATAATGAACAGGAAGTTCCAGTTACTGAGCAATTGATAGGAAACAATGTCTCAGTTTCAGACTCTATTCATGAAGTAGAATCTTCAAAGAATGCATAGCCTAAAAATCACTCTCGAAGGAATATCTTGATTCAGATATCAGACTCAATGAACAGCAGGATGTGCCAGAGAATTGCTAGTTATCAACTGCTGATAAAACTATGGAGAAACTTGATTCAGAAAGGAATTGTTCTACATTGCCCAAAGCTGAAGTTCAAATGAATTGTGTGATGTTCAATCATAAATGCTAAGTGATCAGTTTTTGTCCAATCAAGCTGACATGCCAGTACTGAAAAATTATGATTTACCAGCTAAAGTTGAATTATCTGATTCTTGTCCTGCCAGTTCATATGCTGCTCCTATGGATCAAACTGAGTTTTTCTCTGAGGATCACTCAGTATCAAAAGACTCTGCCAACATGCCAGTTAACATTGCTGAAGACAACCAGCTTGGAACCTTCTGATGGAAAAAACTAAAAGCTTCAAAGGAAATTAAAAAGTCTGCAATGAAGAAGAAAGACAATGATTCTTTACCCTTAAGAAGAAGTGTTAGGAATGAGGAAAAGGTGCTCCCAAGGTAATTAATGTCAATGGTTATTTGGAATGTCAAGGTTTTAACAAGGAAAGTAGGAGACAGGATGTTCTGAATCATATACAACATCATTCTCCTAGCTTAGTGGCACTGGTTGTGTAATATCCCTAATATAATAATACTGTATTTTTATTTTTCTACAAGTATTTATTTTATTTTACTAGTTATTTTAGTATTATTTGCTAACTTGATTTATTATCAGTATTAGTATTAGTAATATGTATGACTTGTAGACTCTTATTACTTATATTTAATTATTTTAAATTATTATTAATGGGTAATATTATTATTTTCATTCCAAGCCCATTAAGCCTAGCCCATTCTCTCTTCATTTAATTTTATTTTCTTTTTATGCTAAGCCCACATGAGCCAAGCCCACTTCTTATTTTCATTCTTTTCTTCTCCTTTCTCTATTTTTGTCTAAGCCCATAAGCCCACTACCTATTTTTCTTATCCTTCATATTATTTATTTCTCTTAACTAAAGCCCAATAATCTATAACCCATTACCATTAAGATTCTTACCCATTAACCCAAAACCCAATCCTAATCCTAATTATTTTCAAAATCATGATCTTAATAAATCCTAATCCAAATCTAAATCTATAATCTAATATAAATATTTAATCATGATTCAAATTTCAATCTAAATTTCCATCCTAATCCTATCTTACTAAATTAAGCAATCTAAACCTAATTAGAATTCTAGTTTCTAAAATTCCTAATAATCTATATAAAGACCCTAAACTTCTTCTCTTTTCTACCTTCAAAAGAATCATGACCTAATTCTCTCCATCCCTTTCTTTCTCTTCTACCTCAATAGAAACCCAATCCAACTCTTTCCACTTTCGTCTCTTTTTCTCCTCATGAACAAAAGATCTTGAAGTGCAAATTGAGGAGCATGCTAAGGGATTAAAGATCAAGTAAGTAATTTATTTTATCAAAATTTATTTTATCAAAATTTATTTGATATAAATTGTTTATTAAAATCATGTCTCACTATAATCTCCATGAATATGTTTATACATCAAAACTCAACATTAAAATCCAATCTAAAATCCCACTAAAAACTTGATGAAGATCAAATAATTTATATTTACATACTTTTAAAGTTTTTATAAAGGATTTAAAGGAAAATTAAATAAAGAAAAAAAATTAAAAAAAAAAAAAACATCCTGCCCTGCTCTCGGCCAATGGCCGAGAGCAGAAGCGCACCACCGCACCCTGGGTGCACAGTGGGCTGGGCCGGCCCACTGTGCACACTCTTTCTCTTTTAAAAAAAAAAAAAACCTTTCCAGGCCAGCCGAACCAGGCTTGGCCTGGCTGTCTGGCCTGGGCTGGAAACGCAGGCCTGGCCTGTGCTATAATTAAAAAAAAAAAAAGAAACAAAGGGGAAAATCTGGACCAGGCCTGGGCCTGGCCTGGTCCAGGCTGGGCTGGATATATATAAAAAAAAAAAAGAAGAAAAGAAAACGGAAAGAAAGAAAAGAAGAGAAAGGAAAGAATTTTATATTAAAATAATTGATTAAAAATATCAAAATAAAATAGAGAAAAATATAAATAATATTTACAAACACTTTTACTTTCTATGATAAAGTTTTAGACACATAGCAACATGAAATTAATTCAAATCCCCCACTTTAAAATCATTTCTCCTTAATGATAAATCTAGAATCGTTAAGTACTTTAATAATTAAAGCCTATTAAAAATCCAACAAAAATTCGAATTGGTTTAAATTAAATCTACTAAATTCATTAAACCTAAAGCATCATATCTCCAACTCCCAAACTACTTAACCAAGATTTAAACTCCTTAAAATATTCTTGTAAAAATCTAACAATTTCTATTGAATAATTCATGTAGATTTATCAAGGCCTTATAATTTCAGTGCTCAGGACTTGGATGGATCTCAGGTGAGTGTTTCCTCTTCCTTCTATAATTCTATATTGTGAGTGTTTTCCTTCTTTGATTTATTTTGTGAGTGTTCATTCTTATGTATTTATCGTTGTTGGAATGCTTTAATTGTTGCCTTCATCATTTTAGGTAACTTTCTGTTATATTTTATCAGTTTGATGATTTGTACCAGTTCATGAGACATATATGATTGTCCACTTTATTCATGTAGATGATACCTACTTGTATTAGCTTCCTGTGTTGATAGTTTAGCGTTGTTGGCTTAGGCCTAGTTTTGATATACCTTTAGACTGTGACTTGACTCGATCTATTGATTAGATAAATCAAGTACATAGTTGAGCATCAGATATATATATGGATCTTGTATTTAGACATTGAGAAATTAGAGCGATATCATTTATGAATAGATGATTACTGTTTTAGACTGGGATTAATTGTAAAGGAACTTGAACTGTACACTAGGTTGATCTTATGTTGGATTGGTTCGTGATTGTAGTTTACAATCTACAGTTTATCTGAACAATTATCAGACTTAATATTCCTTGCTTGGTGATAATTCAGTTAAGAATTTATTCGGGTATTTGAGGACAGAAGATATATTTCATGTAGAGTACTTTCCAGACTTGTTATTCTTTCATTGGTAATAACTTAGGTGATGATTCATTCGGATATTGATGGTGGACTTGTTATGATGTTAGAGATTGGAATACTTGATACTTGGATCAGTATATAGACATAGTTGGAGTTTGGGTCGAACTTAGATTTATATTATTTACATTGGATATTGATCATTATTTAGATGTGACATTTTAGTTGGATTGTGATTTAGATTGATCTTGAGTTAGAGGTTATCTAGAATTTATATTCTTTACATTGGAGCCTGATCTGCATTAAGATGAGATTGACGTAGTTGGTTTATAGTTGTGAGCATTTGGGATTTGTCTAGATGATATTTTGGTTGATGTTGAGTATTAGGAGTAAATATTCTAAATCACATGTTGTTTGAGGTTGTTTCATCTGTAGTTATGATTATGGAGTATGTTGACTTGTTGATATTGAGGACATACCGTGTGCTTTATGTATAGTGACTGATCAATTCAGTTAGTAGAGATGAGTTATTATGATGGTGATCTAGTCGATGTCAGTAATGTTGTACTTCAGAGTTATTTGATAGCAGTCATTACTTTATCAGTTGGTCAGATCATTTATTGATGACTTAGAGGATGGATATATCAATGACTTTGAGGATATATGTTGATTCCATAATTTGTTTGGATTATTCTATTCATGACAGTAGATCATTACTCATCTTGGATAATCTTGTTTTACCTGTGAAACATGACTGGTTATTCTTTATATATATACCTGACAACTATCATGTTCATGTTACTGAAATTTGCTGGGAAAATATTATTACACGGTAACAACACCCGCATGTTTACTTGTTATAAATTCCTGTTATACCGGTATCCTGTTCCTTGATATTTTATACTCCTGTTATACCGGTATCCTGACTTTCTCATGTTGATATTGTTACCGTGACCACCACCGAGTTATCCCAGGGATTAAATAACATGCACATGAAATAATCTTGATTAACTAAAACATGATAACAAACAACTTGCACTGGGATTGGGAGATTGATGGAGGAGACAGCGTCCGTATTTTGGGTGGACCTAGGATTTAGGTTGCGCAGCCGAAAGAGGGTTCCACTGCAGGGTTCCCGTGGGGTGACTGGCACCCCGTCATGTTTCCTGTTCTTGTTTACATGTTCTTGACTACCTTGCGGTAGGTCCTGGTTCAGCGCCAGGAGTCTGGGCCGTGGTCCCGGGTATGCACGGGACCCACCTAAAGCATGGATAATGTCTCCAACCGATCAGTTTCAATAACTTAAGGGCATCGATTGGCATGTGTGGTAGGCGTAGTATGGGATGCGTCTATTATATGTGACAATTGGTGTTCGCTGACATAATTAATAATAAACTGTTGATGTGTTGTGACTGACTGTAATCACCTGGTTGTATATATATATATATCTATGATAGACACTTGATTATAACCAGGACCAGATTATATACTAGATTAGTGATATTGCTAGGATATACAACTAGACATCCGTTGTTTGCTACAGTTGCTTTACTTGTCTCGTACCTGTACTATTATTCTTGCTATCTTTATTCGTATTGCTATCATGTATTATTATTGCATTGTTATTCAGTTGCTTATGTAACATGTTATTTGATTATCTTATATCTGCAGTTGTCCTTATTATTATTTATGCACATTGTTTCTTCTGCACGAGCTCTTTCCCCTTTACACACACTCACCATGGTCGCGTTCTGACGACCTGGATTTGCACGTCCAGCTATTGGACGATTGTTCTAATGTGCAGGTGTTCGATGAGACGGTACGCCCTGCGAGGAGCTTGGGTCCTCTTCTCTTGATCCTGGTATACTTACATTTCATTCTTGTTATTATTCTTTGATTCCTGTATATCACCTTTGACTTCTATTCAGCTATCATTTCTTACCGTTATTCATTGCTATCATGTGTGATCTTATATGTATTACTGTAGTGTTCATTGATTATTTTAGTTCTGATTATAACTTATTCAGGTTACAATTTAGGCTTAGCGTGTATACGTGGGGTATTTTCCTCGCGTATATGCGTCGCCATAACGTCTCCGTATCCTTAGGATCGGGGGCGTTACAGAGTGGTATCAGAGCCTAGGTTTTCGACTTGCGATCTTGAATTTTGACTTTTGTTTCACAAGAAGAACCTAGTTCTTACCGGTAACTTGAATGAGTTATAATTACACTGCAATATACATATACTATTCACATGATAATATTGACTCCATTTGGAATTGATCGTCCTCCCTTTGGAATTCCATTCTTGATCTGTTGATATCCATGATTCCAACACTCCCTTTAGAGTGATTTGGATTTCCATCTTGATTTCATCCTTCTTTCCTATTCATTCCTCCTGATTCCATCTCTTGAGATTGGTTACTCCTTATTGAAGCCGGTAGCAAAAATCAGAACGCGCAGCGGAAGCATAGCGGAACCATGAAGTATTCAGAAGCGACGTGGAAGCTTGTTTGTTTTTCCCCTTGATTCTGTATTTTTATCATTCCCTACTTTATTGAAATTTCGAGGACGAAATTTTTATTAAGGTGGGTAGAATGTAATATCCCTAATATAATAATACTGTATTTTTATTTTTCTACAAGTATTTATTTATTTTACTAGTTATTTTAGTATTATTTGCTAACTTGATTTATTATCAGTATTAGTATTAGTAATATGTATGACTTGTAGACTCTTATTACTTATATTTAATTATTTTAAATTATTATTAATGGGTAATATTATTATTTTCATTCCAAGCCCATTAAGCCTAGCCCATTCTCTCTTTCATTTAATTTTATTTTCTTTTTATGCTAAGCCCACATGAGCCAAGCCCACTTCTTATTTTCATTCTTTTCTTCTCCTTTCTCTATTTTTGTCTAAGCCCATAAGCCCACTACCTATTTTTCTTATCCTTCATATTATTTATTTCTCTTAACTAAAGCCCAATAATCTATAACCCATTACCATTAAGATTCTTACCCATTAACCCAAAACCCAATCCTAATCCTAATCTTATTTTCAAAATCATGATCTTAATAAATCCTAATCCAAATCTAAATCTATAATCTAATTTAAATATTTAATCATGATTCAAATTTCAATCTAAATTTCCATCCTAATCCTATCTTACTAAATTAAGCAATAAACCTAATTAGAATTCTAGTTTCTAAAATTCCTAATAATCTATATAAAGACCCTAAACTTCTTCTCTTTTTCTACCTTCAAAAGAATCATGACCTAATTCTCTCCATCCCTTTCTTTCTCTTCTACTTCAATAGAAACCCTAATCCAACTCTTTCCACTTTCGTCTTTCTTTTCTCCTCATGAACAAAAGATCTTGAAGTGCAAATTGAGGAGCATGCTAAGGGATTAAAGATCAAGTAAGTAATTTATTTTATCAAAATTTATTTTATCAAAATTTATTTGATATAAATTGTTTATTAAAATCATGTCTCACTATAATCTCCATGAATATGTTTATACATCAAAACTCAACATTAAAATCCAATCTAAAATCCCACTAAAAACTTGATGAAGATCAAATAATTTATATTACATACTTTTAAAGTTTTTATAAAGGATTTAAAGGAAAATTAAATAAAGAAAAAAAATTAAAAAAAAAAAAACATCCTGCCCTGCTCTCGGCCAATGGCCGAGAGCAGAAGCGCACCACCGCACCCTTGGGTGCACAGTGGGCTGGGCCGGCCCACTGTGCACACTCTTTCTCTTTTAAAAAAAAAAAAAAAAAAAACCTTTCCAGGCCAGCCGAACCAGGCTTGGCCTGGCTGTCTGGCCTGGGCTGGAAACGCAGGCCTGGCCTGTGCTATAATTAAAAAAAAAAAGGAAACAAAGGGGGAAAATCTGGACCAGGCCTGGGCCTGGCCTGGTCCAGGCTGGGCTGGATATATATAAAAAAAAAAAGAAGAAAAGAAAACGGAAAGAAAGAAAAGAAGAGAAAGGAAAGAATTTTATATTAAAATAATTGATTAAAAATATCAAAATAAATAGAGAAAAATATAAATAATATTTTACAACACTTTTACTTTCTATGATAAAGTTTTAGACACATAGCAACATGAAATTAAATTCAAATCCCCCACTTTAAAATCATTTCTCCTTAATGATAAATCTAAAATCGTTAAGTACTTTAATAATTTAAAGCCTATTAAAAATCCAACAAAAATTAGAATTGGTTTAAATTAAATCTACTAAATTCATTAAACCTAAAGCATCATATCTCAACTCCCAAACTTAACCAAGATTTAAACTCCTTAAAATATTCTTGTAAGAATCTAACAATTTCTATTGAATAATTCATGTAGATTTATCAAGGCCTTATAATTTCAGTGCTCAGGACTTGGATGGATCTCAGGTGAGTGTTTCCTCTTCCTTCTATAATTCTATATTGTGAGTGTTTTCCTTCTTTGATTTATTTTGTGAGTGTTCATTCTTATGTATTTATCGTTGTTGGAATGCTTTAATTGTTGCCTTCATCATTTTAGGTAACTTTCTGTTATATTTTATCAGTTTGATGATTTGTACCAGTTCATGAGACATATATGATTGTCCACTTTATTCATGTAGATGATACCTACTTGTATTAGCTTCCTGTGTTGATAGTTTAGCGTTGTTGGCTTAGGCCTAGTTTTGATATACCTTTAGACTGTGACTTGACTCGATCTATTGATTAGATAAATCAAGTACATAGTTGAGCATCAGATATATATATGGATCTTGTATTTAGACATTGAGAATTAGAGCGATATCATTTCATGTTAGATGATTACTGTTTTAGACTGGGATTAATTGTAAAGGAACTTGAACTGTACACTAGGTTGATCTTATGTTGGATTGGTTCGTGATTGTAGTTTACAATCTACAGTTTATCTGAACAATTATCAGACTAATATTCCTTGCTTGGTGATAATTCAGTTAAGAATTTATTCGGGTATTTGAGGACAGAAGATATATTCATGTAGAGTACTTTCCAGACTTGTTATTCTTTCATTGGTAATAACTTAGGTGATGATTCATTCGGATATTGATGGTGGACTTGTTATGATGTTAGAGATTGGAATACTTGATACTTGGATCAGTATATAGACATAGTTGGAGTTTGGGTCGAACTTAGATTTATGTTATTTACATTGGATATTGATCATTATTTAGATGTGACATTTTAGTTGGATTGTGATTTAGATTGATCTTGAGTTAGAGATTATCTAGAATTTATATTCTTTACATTGGAGCCTGATCTGCATTAAGATGAGATTGACGTAGTTGGTTTATAGTTGTGAGCATTTGGGATTTGTCTAGATGATATTTTGGTTGATGTTGAGTATTAGGAGTAAATATTCTAAATCACATGTTGTTTGAGGATGTTTCATCTGTAGTTATGATTATGGAGTATGTTGACTTGTTGATATTGAGGACATACCGTGTGCTTTATGTATAGTGACTGATCAATTCAGTTAGTAGAGATGAGTTATTATGATGGTGATATAGTCGATGTCAGTAATGTTGTACTTCAGAGTTATTTGATAGCAGTCATTACTTATCAGTTGGTCAGATCATTTATTGATGACTTAGAGGATGGATATATCAATGACTTTGAGGATATATGTTAATTCCATAATTTGTTTGGATTATTCTATTCATGACAGTAGATCATTACTCATCTTGGATAATCTTGTTTTACCTGTGAAACATGACTGGTTATTCTTTATATATATACCTGACAACTATCATGTTCATGTTACTGAAATTTGCTGGGAAAATATTATTACACGGTAACAACACCCGCATGTTTACTTGTTATAAATTCCTGTTATACCGGTATCCTGTTCCTTGATATTTTATACTCCTGTTATACCGGTATCCTGACTTTCTCATGTTGATATTGTTACCGTGACCACCACCGAGTTATCCCAGGGATTAAATAACATGCACATGAAATAATCTTGATTAACTAAAACATGATAACAAACAACTTGCACTGGGATTGGGGAGATTGATGGAGGAGACAGCGTCCGTATTTTGGGTGGACCTAGGATTTAGGTTGCGCAGCCGAAAGAGGGTTCCACTGCAGGGTTCCCGTGGGGTGACTGGCACCCCGTCATGTTTCCTGTTCTTGTTTACATGTTCTTGACTACCTTGCGGTAGGTCCTGGTTCAGCGCCAAGAGTCTGGGCCGTGGTCCCGGGTATGCACGGGACCCACCTAAAGCATGGATAATGTCTCCAACCGTTCAGTTTCAATAACTTAAGGGCATCGATTGGCATGTGTGGTAGGCGTAGTATGGGATGCGTCTATTATATGTGACAATTGGTGTTCGCTGACATAATTAATAATAAACTGTTGATGTGTTGTGACTGACTGTAATCACCTGGTTGTATATTTATATATATATCTATGATAGACACTTGATTATAACCAGGACCAGATTATATACTAGATTAGTGATATTGCTAGGATATACAACTAGACATCCGTTGTTTGCTACAGTTGCTTTACTTGTCTCGTACCTGTACTATTATTCTTGCTATCTTTATTCGTGTTGCTATCATGTATATTATTGCATTGTTATTCAGTTGCTTATGTAACATGTTATTTGATTATCTTATATCTGCAGTTGTCCTTATTATTATTTATGCACATTGTTTCTTCTGCACGAGCTCTTTCCCCTTTTACACACACTCACCATGGTCGCGTTCTGACGACCCTGGATTTGCACGTCCAGCTATTGGACGATTGTTCTAATGTGCAAGTGTTCGATGAGACGGTACGCCCTGCGAGGAGCTTGGGTCCTCTTCTCTTGATCCTGGTATACTTACATTTCATTCTTGTTATTATTCTTTGATTCCTGTATATCACCTTTGACTTCTATTCAGCTATCATTTTTCTTACCGTTATTCATTACTATCATGTGTGATCTTATATGTATTACTGCAGTGTTCATTGATTATTTTAGTTCTGATTATAACTTATTCAGGTTACAATTTAGGCTTAGCGTGTATACGTGGGGTATTTTTCTCGCGTATATGCGTCGCCATAACGTCTCCGTATCCTTAGGATCGGGGCGTTACAG